>CAUYUJ010015151.1:175132-190132 GCA_963575745.1 Prorocentrum cordatum | reverse complement strand
TGGCGGAGTGAGGTGCTACGCAGATTCAGGTGACCCTTGCGGGTTGCAATCTGTGAAATTGTCACCATTTTCGAGGTTGGCTTGGGGGTCCAGCGGAGCACGCGCTACGTTGACTCAGATTCGACCTCGCCATCTCTGCGATGCTGCGATCTGCGAAATGGTCGCCACTCTCGAGGGCTGCTCGGGGATCCAGCGGAGCGACGTGCTACGCAGCGTCAGACTAGACCTCGCCATCCCTGTGGGGTTGCGTCCCTCGATGCAAATGGGTCGGGTACGTCATAGGGTAATATGTCGTTTTTGGAATTCGCGTTGCAAGACGATGTGTTTCTATATGGTTTCGGGATCTCGATTTAAAGTCTGCACGGAACCTACGGTTTTTGAAGGATTTTGACATGCGCGCGACGACGCGCGCGTGCGCACGTCTTTGTTTTTTTTCCACCGTTTTGGAACGAGTACTTGAAAGTTTGCGTACTTTGGTAAACGGGTGCGCGCGCATATTTTTGTTGCGAAAGGGTGATGGGGGAGGGGGCGGTACTGTTTCAGTTGGGATGATACGAGCTCTTATTTTTGATGGGCGATGGGGCAATCATCACACGTACATTGCAATACGCGAAGGGGGACGTTAGACCCAGATGGGCGGGAGGGGGGCAATTCCTAGTATTCTTCTCAGACAGGACAATATATGTTGTGCAACGTATGCAGCGCAGTATACGCGGTGCAATACCGATCATGCAAATTAGTACATGGTGGTACATGTATATATATATACACATATATTTACATATAGTTATATACACACACATTTATATCTATATATGTATATACATGGGGACAACCCCCTCCCCCAACACACGTTTCGCCTATTTAGTCAGTGGTGATGTCGCACAGTCATAGCCCTGCCCTTCCCCCCGTTGATGCCTCCTTCACGTGTTGCCCTCCGTCTTCCTTTCCCTTCCCTTCCTCGTTTGCGGGTGCGTTTTTCGATTCCGTTCGCGCGCGCCTTCTGGCAGCCTGGCTGGCCAGCGACCAGCGGCAACGCATTATAGACAGTGTTCACAACGCCATCCCTCGAGCCGAACACCCAACGTTTGTAGCGACCACTCTGTAAACACGGGGGGCCACCGAACCCAGTGAATTCATTGGAATGTCGGGGATCCTTGTGGTGAAAAATTGCAGAAAACGGTGATTACATAATGATGTTGTGGACGTTGTTGATGTTCTTACTTCTGTGCGAACATCCATTCTGCACCCCCCAGGGTTCTCAACACACAGGATTTGGCTTCCCGTTCCTTGGCGATGCTTGTGTTTTCACATGGATGTTGGGGACATTTGGGATGGGAGCCCCCCCGCGGTTCCGATGGTCAACAAAACATACGAAAACACAAGGTGTGGTTTCCTGTTGCTTCGCGTTCTCTTTGTTTACGCATGTGTTTTGGTAGTCGCACGTGTTTTGGCATTCGGAACCCTGGGGGCTGAGGCGTCGATTCGGGTTGGAGCGTGAAAAATCAACAAAACCCACAACACCCAATGGAAATGCATGGTTTCGGGGATTCCCATCCCAAAAATTACCCCGACCCGCGTGTGGACACAAGGTTTGGCGCCCCTTTGCAAGACGAGGTTGGGCTGAGGAGGAGGAGGGTGCGAAGGAGGAGGAGGAGGAGGAGGAATTGGGGGACAAGGAGGAAGAGAAGGAGGAGGGGAAACGGAGGAAGAGAAGGGGAGAAGGAGAAGGAGAATTACTTACTGCGTGGAGACCCCACATGTGCATCTTATGTCTCATGACATGCCACAGTGAGCGTCTGTTCATGAGCTCTGTTCATGCAGAGCGCGGCGGCGGACAACAGTTTCGAATGGATTTTTTTCTTCCGTGTCCTACCCCCTGGCGGCTCCCCTTAGGGGTGCTGAAACTAGCGCCCCGCATGAGACATCCTCAGAACTCTGTTCTGAACGCCAAGGATGTTGAGCATGAAAACGAGCAAACCGCCAGAGACATCCCGACAAACTGGCCGCGAACGGGCCCGTGTCCTACCCCCTGGCGGCTCCCTTTAGGGGTGCTGAAACCAGCGCCCCGCTTGAAACATCTTCATAATATAATATGAAAGCCAAGGCAAACCGCCTGACACATCCCGACACACTCGCCGCGAACGGGCCCGTGAAAACACCATTGGAGGCTCCCTTTAGGGGTGCTGAAACAAGCACCCCGCCTGAGACATCCTCAACATCCGCTCTGAAACCAAGGATGTTGGGCATGAGAACACGCAAACCGCCTGACACATCACAACAAACTGGTCGCGAACGGGTCCGCGAAAACATCCGTGGCGGCTCCCCTTAGGGGTGTTGCAGCCAGTGCCCCGCCTCAGACATTTTCAAAATCTGGCGTTGACGCCAGCGCCCCGCCTGAGACATCGTCAAAATCTGCTCGGCAAGCCAAGGATGTTGGGCATGAAAACACGCACACCGTTTGAACCATCCCCACAAGCTGGCCGCGAACGGGCCCGTGAAAACACCCCTGGCGGCTCCCCTTAGGGGTGGTGGAACCTTGAAGCATCTTCAAAATGTAGTGCTGCAGCCAGCGCTCCGCCTGAGACATCTTCAGAATCTGCTCGGCAAGCCAAGGATGTTGGGCATGAAAACACGCAAACCGTTTGAAACATCCCCACAAACTGGCCGCGAACGGGCCCGTGGAAACACCCCTGGCGCCAGCGCCCCGCCTGGAACATCTTCAAAATCGGATGTTGAAACCAGCGCCCCGCCTGAGACATCCTCAACCTCTGCTGTGAACGCCACGGATGTTGGGCATGAAAACGAGCAAACCGCTTGAGACATCCCCACAAACTGGCCGCGGACGGGCCCGTGAAAACTCCCCTGGCAGCTCACCTTAGGGGTGCTGAAACCAGCGCCCCGCCTGAGACATCCTCAACATCTCATCTGAAAGCCAAGGATATTGGGCATGAGAACGAGCAGACCGCCTGAGACATCCCCACAAACTTGCCGCGAACGGGCCCGTGAAAACACCCTTGGCGGCTCCCCTTAGGGGTGCTGAAACTAGCGCCCCGCCTGAGACATCCTCACAATCTGCTCTGTATGATTAAGTCTGTGTATGTGTACGTCTGGGTATGAGTAAGTCTGAGTATGAGTAGGTCTGAGTATGAGTATATCTGAGTATGAGTAAGTCTGTGTATGAGTACGTCTCGGTATGAGTAAGTCTGTGTATGAGTAAATCTGTGTATGAGTAAGTCCGAGAGGTGGGGAGGTGAAGAAGAGGGAGTACGAGGCGTCCAAGTAATAACAAGAACCCCATCTTAGGATATGGGGAAAATGAGGAGGAGGAGGAGGAAAAGGAGGAAAAGGAGGAGGAGGAGGAGGAGGAGGAGGGAGGGGAGGAGGAGGGGGAGGAGAAAGAAGACGAGGAGGAGGAGGAGGAGGAGGAGGAGGAGGAGGAGGAGGAACAGCAGCAGGAGCAGCAAGAGCAGGAGCAGGAGGAGCAGAGGAGGAGGAGGAGGAGGAGGAGGAGGAGGAGGAGGAGGAGGAGGACGTGGTGGTGGAGGAGGAGGAGGGGGCGGAGGAGGAAGAAGAGGAGGAGGAGGAGGAGCAGATGGAGGAGGAGGAGGAGGAGGAGAAGCAGGAGCAGGAGGAAGAGGAGGAGGAGGAGGAAGAGGAGGCGAACGAGGAGGAGGAGGAGGAGGAGGAGGAGGAGGAGGAGGTGGGCGACGGGGAGGAGGGCGGGGACCAGGGCGGGCGAGCCTGCCATTGCATCGTGCGAAGGAATAATTGCGTGAATGGACTACGGTACCGCCATACTTTGGCTCAAGGTACCTGGGCAAAAAGTGTTGTCCCTTCCCCTCCTCCCGCAGGCCATGAACCCTCGCTTCCCGCGGCCCCCTTTCCACTTTAGCCTTCCCGCGCTCGCGATGTCGTCGAGTTGAAAAGATGCTCCGGTCCCGGATTTTGACCGCGGTTCTGATCTAGACAACGATCGCTTGCCCCATCCTCGAGTTGTGCCAAGTTTTGCCTTTGCATCCGCTCCGGGCTCACCGTCTGACAGTCGTGGCATGGCGTCGCGGCGTCCAGACACCGCCAGAATTGGCGCTACACCAACACAGCAATCAGACCATGCAAGACACGTGCCACAGAACCCCATCACTCTAGACGCCAGCGCGTTCCTCATGTGTTGCATGGGAAAGTCCATCGCAGAAGTGACGCGCGAGCTGTCCGAACTGAAAATTTCAGGCGGCGGCGGCGGGAAACAGTCTCTGTCCGCCCTGCCCGGTGGATCCAAAGGCCGCGCGCTCCCCGGCGTTTCTGCGCGGCGCGCTTGGACGCAGACCAAGCTTGCAGGGTGGTGCGGGCTGCAAGCAAACGGATTCGCGGAGGCCGTCCTGGCGGCCCTTGGCGGCACTACCATGGACACGGCTTATGTGCTCGGCGAGGCCCGTTTCGCAAAGCCCGGCAGGAACTTAGCTTTTGAGTTGTGCGCGCTGGCAAACGACGACACCGGCGTCTACTGGACAGGAGTGGACAGAACTGACGGGGATTCCATGCTGGCTTCCCTGAGCGAGGCCATCATGGCCTCGGCCACAGCGCATGCAGCAGCCTTGGGCGATAACTGTGCGACACATTGAAATAATGGAGACAGTGCATCGAAATAATGGTTAGACGCCATCTTCACAATAGCAGAAGTGCAAGTTGGGCATTTGGGCGGGCGATGTGCATTCACCGCCTGCTCAGCCAAGCGGCCTCCGTGTTGGAGCAGCCCAGATGGGGCGATGACGAGGGCGAGACAACAGTAAAGGTAGAGACAACACCAAAGGCAGGGGCAAAAACACCACCAACAACGAATGTATTCCGTGTTTGTTTCACCTCAGAGGGCATTGCCGTTTTGGAGAGACTTGTAGGTTTAACCGCCCATTCGTCCACCACAACCACGGTTTGGAGGTCAAAAGCGCTGCCCCGTAGGCTTGCCGCATATGGTTCCTGCTCGGGCATTGTGGCAACGAGTGCCCACTTCAAGGTTCCATGGGCGCTGGGGAACCCGGGGCCGGGCCTGGGCAAGAAACAAATTAAGACTAATGAGCGGAGGGCTTTCTGGATACCACGACAGCCGTAAGCGGAGCCGGATCGGAATCGGCCACCTTGCATCGCAACAGAACTCGGCTGGGTCCTCCTCGGGCGGCGGCTTGCAGCAGGCCCCGCCCGCGCAGCCACGACCGAGCGCCACGATGGACCCTTTGTCCCAGATGGCGCAGCACTTCATGGGCGACCAGAAGGCGAATTACATGGCCAGCAAGGAATCCCTACAGGGGGTTCTGGAAAATGATGCGCGCACCGGCTGTGAGGCTTATTCTGGGCACCGGCGCTTCCTGCCCAGACCCTTGCCTGGCAATGGCTGGCGACGCCGGCGCAGAAATACACGTTGCTTATGGACGCGACTCTTGTCTTGCGCAAAACCAGCGACCGCTGCCCCACCCCTTCGTCCTAGACGCCGCCAAAAGTTACACCACGGTGCAGGGGCAGGGCGACGTCGAGCGCGACTGCGCGTTGTTGCGAGGCTGTCTACTGTGCGAAACAGCCACGTGTAGCCTCTTATCGATCATTTTGCTGACCGATCTCGGGTGGGGGTATTCGCAGCACTGATCGACCTTGCTGGTGCCGCGTGCACTCTATCGCGGTGGAGTAATCTCTACTTCTAGGTATTCGCCCAGCCCATCCTCCACGCACCCCTCAACCAGGCGATCTCCTCGACGATCGGGGGGCAGGAGCCGGGGCCGAGGAGGGAGGTGGCGGCGGAGGAGGATTTCCCATGACTTCGCCCAGCCCGCATGCAGACGCGTTGTCGCGGCCGACTGGAGGCGCAAAAGTGGCCAGGTCGCCGCGCCTTGTTGGCTGCCGTACTGGGGGCAGCCGAGGCTCGGAGTCGTGCCCTGCAGGGTCCGCACAGCCGCCGCTGCTGTCCGCGCATCTTGCTCGCCGCCGCGGCCGCGACAGGCAAGGCTTGGAGTCGCGTCCTGCGGGGCCCAGGCGAGGAACGGCGACGCGAAGCTCACAAGGGGCATTTTCGCCCACTTTCCCCCGCCACCTATCCAGACGTCGTTCGACGCCGCGCTGGCCACCCCCGCTGCCTCTTCTGACGGAGACGCGCCAGGGATAGCGAAGAGCGCACCCCAGTTCTTGTCAGACACTCCAGACGGCGCCGTCGTGGATATGCCCGTTTCGGTTCCAGCCCCGCGCGCGCCAGTCCAAGTGTCCACAGTTCGTCCTGGGCCGAGGTGTCTGAGTGTTTCGTCCGAGGCGCCGCCCTGTGCAGTGCCTGGCATCGTGGCCCCTCCTCGCCAGCAGCGTTGCGCAGCCGCCGCCGCTCGCGACATGCTGGTCGACGACGCGAAGTACCTCGACCAAACGGCGTCCCGCTGTGACCCGCGTCGCTTTGTTTCCAGCGCGAGCGGCAGCTGCGGCTCGAAGAATGCGGGCGGCAGCGACAGGGGAACGCAGACCAGCGAAGGGGCGTCTGCACAACAACTCCGCTTTTGCGAAGCGCCCAGGAAACGGCCGAGGCCCGGCGTCGCGCCCAACTGCGTCGTTTCGTCCGCGGGCTGACGTCGGCGCCGGGGTCGCGAAGAGGATGGCCCGGAGGCTGGGCGAGCGCCGCCGGCGCGCTGCAGCCAATGCGCGCCTGGCGCGACCTGCAGTTGGGCCAGGTGCCAGCTCTAATGCGCCAGTGAGGTGTCGACAAATCCGACGACGACTCCTTCGAAGCCAGGTGATCTGGAGCGCTGACCGGCGACGCATTCCCCGTTCAGGTAGCTCGCGACGCGCGATTTTGAGATCTTCTCGACGCAGTCACGAGACGCGTTCGCGGCACATCCGGCCTCTTTCTGGAGAACGGCACCTCTTTGAATCACCTCCGCGGCGACTACGTGGTCAAGGACGCCCCCGACTTGGATGCGCGTTCGGCGTCTCGAGCAAGCGATGCACTTGAGGCGCTTCCGCCAGCCCAGCGGCGCAACGCTGCGAGGCCAGAGCCTTCGGCCGCGCAGCGGGCCCTGAGGAACAGCCACAGGATCAACGACAAGAAAGCCCCGAAGGCGGCGCTGAAGTGCGCAAGGCCCAATGGGATGCAGCGCCGGCGTCGCAGTATTAGGGGGCGCGTCCAGGGCTGATGGCGCTCCGCCGTCGCCTGGGCCCAGGTCGCCGCCAGTGGCGTCTTCGCGGCCAGCGCGCCTGCCCATCGGAAGGCCTCCCCCGTCTCGCCGCGCAGCGTGATCGCCGCGCTTGCGCGCGCCATTGAGCTGGGCGGAAATTCGGGCGGTCCATCAACGCGATGCACGCATCATTTGCGAATTTCGAACGAGCGCGCGCGCGCCAGACCCCCCACATCCATTTTCTTTGTTTTCCTGTCTGTCGCGCGCCGCTTGCGCCCGCCGCTGCAGACTTCCGCCCCCCCGCCTTGTCGCAACAGCGCGGCGAGGCGGCATGCGCGCCGAAACTAAGGTGCCGCCGCACTCTGGTTCAAGCTACCGCGGCACAGTGTGTTTTTCTTTTCCCCCCTCCCGCAAGAGGATCTAAACGCGCTACAGGCATTGGCCCCGCTAAGGACGAATCGAAGCCTCGGCCCCCCAGCGCTCCGATATCACAACGTCCATGTCAGAACAAAGGGTCGCGACGCAAGGGGGGGCCGCACCCTTCGTTTCCACGTGGATTTTGTCGAATCGGAGTTCTGGGGCGCTGCAAAATGGATTTCGCTCGGAGGCGGAAGAGCCCCCAAACTCCCCAACACCCCTCCGACATCAAAAGGCTTCTGGGATGCTCACCCCAGATATCCCCAATCTCCATGTGAAAACACCGGTATCGCGAAGTATCCGTCGACGCGCTAACGGCAATGCAGGTATCGGCGATGCAGGCTGCGGCTTTGTAGGTGGGACTGGTTCGTGGCCAGACAAATTGTAGGACCTGATGATGTGCGCGTTCCTAGAATTCGTTGCGTCGTTATCGCTCGATACATTCGCACATTAGAAATGCAGGAAAGCGTGGCGCGTGATATCCTACAATATGTTCTGTGCGAGCTCGGCGTTACAACAATCAAATTCCCAACGTCGCTGTTAATCGACATCGCCGTTCGCGCGGCCTTGGAGTTAGGGGAAACCACGCCCTGTGTGTTCGCATGGTTTTTGGGATTAGGAGCACTGGGGGGCTGCAGAGTGGATTTTCGCTCGGTGGAAAATTCCCCCAAATCCCCAGCATCCCTATGGAATCATACAATTTCTGCGACTCTCAGCCCAGAAACCCCCAGCGCCCAAATTAATCCGCAAGGTTCGGAGGAGGGGGTGCGATAGCACACGGGATGTATTTGTTGAGCGACGCAGCGAGGAGTGAGAGAAAGAAAGAGAAGGAAAGCCAGAAAGAGAGATGCCAGCAGGGAGTGCGATGAGATGGATTGGGAAGGATAGCGACGGAAGCAGGGAAAAGCGGAGGATGAGGCAGGGATCGACACAGGGAGGGCGATGGGGGAAGAAGCATAACAAAGATAATGATGCGTGGATGGAGGAAGCCGGAAAAGGATGAAAAAACAGGGATGGGAGGACGGTGAGGGAAGAAAACATGCAGGCCGATAGTAGGAATAAATTGATGGGGAGGGAAGCACGACGAGAAAAAGAGAGGTATCGCGACAGGGAGGACGATGCCGTGAATAAGCATGAGTGGTAATAGGAAGTGGGCGGGGAAACAAACAGCAGAGAAAGGATGCAGAAGAAGGGCGAATGCGCGGGGACGGATGGAGAGAAGGAGGACGACCATTGAGAGTACTAGTGGACATTTCAACGGCCGATGCAAGTCAGTGGGCGTTGTAGGTAGACGCGTATCTGTATAAGTGAGTTTGCCATCTGCGTTGTGCAACTTATGCGGTGGAGCTTCTGTTGCGCAATCTACCTGGTGCAGTCTATGTTGTTGAGCGATCAGAAATCGCGCCGCAGGCGCCGTTTTCCTCTTGCACTGTACGTGGTGCATTCCAACGGCGGCGACGGGGCGGCGACGGAGCCGCCAGGCGACCCCGAAGTGCAAGCATTGCTTTCTGGGAAAATCCGCATGAACGTACATTCTCGGAGCTCGGCATGTGTGCCATGGATCGGCGCTGGGCCCCTTTTGCGGCGCCTCCCGCGCCGCCCCTGGCGCGCTCCGCTCGCCAGGAGGGGGACCCAGCAATCCCAGAAAATCCGCGCGGACCTCCCACAGATCATGTTTATGCCGTTTGTTGTTCCTCCAGTGTTACTCCTGCGTTTTGTCAATCCGGACGTTTGTCGTCGATTTCGATCCCTAGGGGCCGTTGTTGGGCCTCGGGGCCAGCCCGCATGGATCCGGGACGGAAAATTGAACCTGGGAAGCGGTTGGGACACTTGGGGCCACGTGCCGGACAAAAGATGCACCGGCGGATGGCAGGGTTTGTTTCTGTCCGAAGATTTGGTGCCTCTTCAGCAGCAGCACGCTGATGGGTTCCCCGCGTCGGCGTGTTGTTGGTATCTCGCTTCGCCCCCCGGAGCGTAGTGGGCGCTTCCGACTTCGTGCTGTGCGCTGCACGAGGGGCGCGCCGCAAGAACGGCGGCAGCAGCGGCGGTGAGCCCCTGGACCCGAGGCAACGACAAGGGCGGGGGTGAGGCTCCGTCCGACAGTCAAAAGCCACGCGCCAGCCTCGGGCATGCGTAGCTGTACGCGCCCTGCGCTTCAGCGGGCATCCAGCATGCCGGCACGAAGGCGAGGAACGCGCCAGTTCATGCAGACGTTCGGCCCATCGCAGCATAAAGCAACCGCGCTTCCAGACCCGGTGCTGCTGCCTTGGCGCACCGTTCTCTGGTTGGCAGGAGGGGATTGTTATGTGTGTTCGACCGGTTTCGTAGGTTCTGGCAGGTCTCTTTGCCTCGGGATGCGAATCGACAGCTGTGCTTCGCCGAGCGGCGTGCAGGGGTGCCCAGAGCGTCCCGAACGGCCGCCCGAGACCCGAAGTTCGGTATCGTTTAACCAATCCCCATCCCCATCCCCATCCCCTTCGAGACACCCACCACACTACCACCCAAGTTGGGGATGCACCCCTCGAAACCCGAAGGGAACGACCTGTATGCCCATCTAGGGGGGTAAATCGACCAGTTGGCCCAGGCCACGCCGCTGGCGACAGGGATCGGTTAAACGATACTCAGAAGTACCACCCGAACTCCGCCGGTCGACGGGGGGCGCAAGGACTCCCGACCGGGCATCCATCGCCAAGGGGGGCCAGGCAGCCCGGCCTGCCCAGGATCGGCGGCGGGCCGGGGGGGAAGCGGGAAGGAACAGGCCTTCATCGGAAGGCTCGGGCGTCCCCCGGCCCTCTGAGGAGGTTTCTGTGCCCTCCACGATGACTTCTCAGAAAGCGCGAGGGCTTCTGAGAAGTCCCGCCGCCGCCCGAGCAGGCCTTCTCCCTCTCATCTCCCCCCCTCGCCCCCCGCCGAATAGGGAGCCTGCGGCGTCGCTTCGGATCGGGCGCCCATGGCCCGCCGATCTTCGGAGCAGGACGTGTGGAGACGACGGGAGCTCGAATTCGGTCCCCCAGACTTCTCCCGCGGTGCAGACGCATCCCTTGTCCGAGCTGCGCCCAGCCGTGGCGACGAGGAGGCCCCCCAGGGCCAACTGCCGTGGTCTCACTCTCCTCCGAGGACTTATCGGCGGCGTAGCGCCAATCCTTGGCTTGTCCACGCTATGAGGAAACATAGACGACGTCGGGGGTCTGGGGAAGAGGGGAGGTCTAGGAGGAGGAGGAGGAGGAGGAGGGAGGAGGAGGAGGAGGAGGAGGAGGAGGAGGAGGAGGAGGAGGAGGAGGAGCTGCCCCCCCCCCTCGGAGGAGGGCCGCGCGGTGCCCGGGCCGCGCGCCGCGGAGCCCCTGGCCCTGGGCGACGGCCGCTGCGACGAGGCCCCCGCCGCGCTGGGGGGCCCGCGGGCGGGCGCGCTGGTGCCCGCGGGGGCGAAGGAGGCCCGAGGCCCGGAAGGGAGTCGGAGCGGGGGTGGACAGAACCCCCAACAGTGACACGTCGATTAGTGAATTGTCCGTTTTCGGTTCTCGAGAGGGCGCCGTGGCCGTGATTTTCCAGGCTTGCGCCCGCCAGGTTTGGGCCTCCGGTCGTTTTCACTAAACCACGTTTTACTAAAGGGGGGTCTGTCCATCCCCGATTGTCAGAGCGGGAAGAGTCGGGCAGAGAAGAAGAGTCAGCCCGGAAGGCAGTCTTGCTCCTCCTCCTCCTCCTCCTCCTCCTCCTCCTCCCCCTCCTCCTCCTCCTCCCTCCTCCTCCTCCTCCTCCTCCTCCCTCCTCCTCCTCCTCCTCCTCCTCCTCCTCCTCCTCCTCCTCCTCCTCCTCCCTCCTCCTCCTCCTCCTCCTCCTCCTCCTCCTCCTCCTCCTCCTCCCCCTCCCCGTCCCTCGGGGGGAGTCCTCGCCAGAGTGCGCCGCGGGCGCGGGCGGAGAGCGCGCAGGCGATCGTACACGTGGCGCAGTCTTGGGACGGTCTGGCGGCGTCTTGGAGGCATGATGGAGGCTAGCCTGGGCAGTGGCGTGCCATGTTTGGGCATCCGGTGCCACTTTGGAGCCATGTTGGCCGAAAAGCCTCCCACGAGTGCACCCGAGAGGCCAAGGCTCTTCAGGTAGGGAGGATTGCTCAGTGATTTTGTCTATGCCCGAAGGGGGCTGGTCTCATCCGGCGATCGCAAACGTGGATCAAGGGGGCGCGGATTGGCGACGGCTCCCGTGTCCCTGGGAGGTCGCGGGCTCCCGCCGCCGAGCGAGGCGGCACCGGCCGCATTTTGGGGGAAGCCACCTCCCCAGATCCATGGATTTGGCAACCGCGCGCCAATTCCATGGATCGCTAATCCATGTTTCCGCGCCCCCGGACAATGTACCCAGACGTCGGTCGCTGATAGTAGGTCTTTATGGACCCCCAGCTCCCAGTCTACTGCAAGCGCCTATGCCTACCTGCTTCAAGAATCGGCACGCTTTTGCTGTGTCCTGTGATTATCTGGTACGGCCTAAACGCAATCTACTTTATCCGCCTGCCTACTTCATGCTTTTTACTTTTAAGTCGGGCCTGTCCCCCTACAGGAGGGATATTCAAAGGTTGTCAACAAATAGTCTGGAGACGATTCTTTTACTTGTTTTGATCATTTTGGTATATTTTGTTTGCATTTTTTATTTTTCATCCAGAATCCGCCTGTAGGGGGAAATGCCCAACCTAAACTTATTTTTTCCGACCGACGTGCACTGCACATTTTCCATTGTTTTCCCATTTGTGGGCCTCCTGGGAGGCCCTCGTCATCACCGCTGGAATCGCCTCGAAATTTTGGTCGGAACGCGCCCCGGGAAAGGTCCCGGGAGTAGCGGTAGTGGCACCTGTTGGTTTACCCAGTCAGAGGAGGAAACGGGACAGCATGGGAGAAATTGGTCCTGAGGAAAACGGATCTTGAGGTGAGGTTTTTCGCCGTTTTGCTCTCGGGACCCTCATCGAGTTCCAGGACCGTCAGGAAACAATTCAGGATGGACAATTCGTTTTGGGGAATGGCACCAGGGTGCAGGCCCCGTTTTCCTCAGGACCCGTTAGTATCGGGAGATTTGAGACGGGGGCCAATGCAAACCGGGGTCAGCCAGGGTGTCAGATGTTGCAGGATTTTGCAAAGCCAGGGCTGCATTGATCTGGGCTAGCGCTCAGGATCGCGCAGGATCCTGCAGAGCCTGATTGGCCCCGGTGTGCATTGACCTTGATCAGTAGAAGCCCTAAAGGCATCCATAACTACCGTTGCAGTAGGCTTGCCCCGTGTTGACGCGGCCGCGACCCCAGCGTGGGCGTTCAAGTATAAACGCCGCCAGTGCTTCATAATCGGCCGACGGCGAGCGATCTGCGCGATCGTTGAAGACTGAATGATCCACGGGGCGTCAAAAACCAACGCCGGCGACATCGCGACGCGGACGTTCTCCCCTTTTTGGCCCTCGTGGGAGGCCCTCGTCGCCACCGCTGAATCCGCTTCGAAATTCTGGTCGGAATGCTCACAGGGCAAGGGGCGCCCGGATGAAGAGACTCAATGGATTGCCAGCATGGATTGAGTCGCGTGGATTAGCGATGGGCCCTGTTTCCATACAAATTCTTCCCGCTCCGCCACCAACTCGGGCGGCCTGGGCGCCATCTCTTCGGGATACCGTCCCCGATCCATTGACCTGGCGACCGCGCACCAGATTCACGTATTTCTAATCCACGTTAGCGTGCGCCCGAGGAAGAGAGGGACCACGGGACCCATCTACCCCCCGCTTTTGTGTTAGGTTTCGCTGTTGTTGGGAAGTCTAAGACGGTTGGGCTTTGCTGAAACATTTGAACGCATCCCGGGCTTGGTGCCAGGGGGGGGCGAAGTTTCGGTTTACAAGACACGAAACAGAAGCAACACGCGTGGTACCCAAACAGTGCGTTTCTTGCATTATACATGGTTATTCATTTCTGGCGTACAATCGATGTGGACCAATCTATGTTGTGCCATCCACTCTGCTGAACTTGAAGTCGTCATCTCCACTGCTCGCGCAGACATCCCACCCACCCACCCGCAACTTGATTTGCAAAACCTCTTAGGACCGACTACGACGACACCGACGACAACGACTACGACGACACCAACGACGTCTCCGACGACTTCGACGAAGACGACGACGCCGACGCCGACGAAGACGACGACGACGACGACGCCAACGAAGACGACGACGAGGGAGGAGGAAGGACGACGACGGCGACAACGGCGACAACGACGAGGGAGGAGGGAGGACGGCGACGACGCGAACGACGAAGAAGGAGGAAGGACGGCAACGCCGACGACGACAACGACGAGGGAGGAGTGAAGACGACGACAACGACGACGACGACGACGGCGACGAAATAGGAGGGACGACGACGAGACGCCGACGACGGACGACGACGACGACGAGGGAGGAGGAGGAAGGACGACCACGGCGACAACGACGACGGAAACGACCACGACGCCAAAGAGGACGATGACGACGAACACGAGGAAAGACAGAGGACGACGTAGGCGACGACGACGACGACGCGGGAGGAGGGAGGACGGCGACGACGACGACGACGACGACGACGACGACGACGCAAGAGCGCGCGCGCACGCTTTTGTTGACAATCCGTGTGCGAAACCTTGGGTTTGGTTTGAAGGATTTCGGCATACGCGCGCGACGACGCGCGCGTCTGCATTTCGTTTTCTTTTTGCAGAGGATTCTCGCGACGGCACACGCGCAAGGGCATTCGACAGATTTTGACATGCGCGCGCGCGAAGCCCGTTTGGTAGCATCTTGTGAAAATCTTGAAACACCAATGGTTTTCTTAAGATGCCCCAAGAGCTCGCGCGGAAGCTTTTTTAGCAAATCAGTGTTGCGAACCCTTGTGTTTTTGTATGTTTGTTGGGACTCGATTGCGAAATCCTTCCAGCACCGAAGGTTTTTGAAGGATGTAGGCATGCGCGCGCGACGACGCGCGCGTGTGCACTTCGTCACATGTTTTGCAAAGGATTCGTGACAACATGTTGGGTTAAAACAAAAATCATGTCACCGCATAGTGTTTTATTTACTAGGGACACTCAGAGGGGGGGGGATACCGACCCCCTGGGGATAGTGCGAACTCATACTTAGGATGGACATGTGACCAGAATCATTTATGATTTACATATCCGAACGGGGGGCGATAACGACGGGGGGGTCGATCCTCTTCTGTTGTTAGAGAGGAAAATCTACGTGGTGCAATTGACTACCCTGCACCGCGCTTGAACACTCCACTGCTCGCGCAAACATCCCACCCACCCACCCGCAACTTGGTTCGCAAAATCTCTTAGGACCGTGACGGTGGGTACCAAATGGCACTTGCCGACGACAGCGACGCCGACGACGACAGCGACAACGACGACGACGACGCCGACAACGACTACGACGACACCGACGACGTCTCCAACGACTTCGA
>CAUYUJ010015151.1:136651-170032 GCA_963575745.1 Prorocentrum cordatum | reverse complement strand
GGAGGAAGAGGAGGGGGAGGAAGAGGAGGGACGATGAGGAGGACGCGGAGGGAGGCGGATGTGTGGAGGGGGAGGAGGGGGAGGAGGTGGAGGAGGAGGAGGACGAGGAAGAGGAGGACGAGGAGGAGGATGACGAGGAGGAGGAGGATGAGGAGGAGTAGGAAGAGGAGGAGGAGGAGAGGAGGAGGAGGAGGAAGAGGAGGGGGAGGAGGCGGAGGAGGCGGAGGAGGAGGAGGAGGGTGAGTAAGGGGAGGGCGATCATGCGAAGACGACGAGGAGGAGGGGGATGATGATGTTGATGGCGACGATGGTGACGATGGTGATGATGATGATGGTGATGATGCTGATGATGATGATGATGACGATGATGATGATGATGCTGATGATGATGATGATGATGATGATGATGATGATGATGATGATGATGCTGATGATGATGATGATGATGATGATGATGATGATGATGATGATGATGATGATGATGATGATTGATGATGATGATGATGATGATGATGATGATGATGATGATGTGTGGTGTGGTGGTGGGATGATGATGATGATGATGATGATGATGATGATGATGATTATGGATGATGATGATGATGATGATGATGATGATGATGATGATGATGTGTTGTTGTTAATGATGACGGTGATGATGGTGATGGTGATGCTTATGGCGATGCTGATGATGAGGATGCTGATGAGGTGATGGTGATGCTGATAATGGGGAGGAGGAGGAGGATGGAGGAGGAGAGGAGGAGGAGGGGAGGAGGAGGACGAGGGAGGAGGAGTAGGCGGGGGGGGGGAGGAGAAGCAAGGGGGAAGGAGGAATGAAGAGGGGAGGAGGAGGAGGAGGAGGAGGAGGAGGAGGAGGGAGGGAGGAGGAGGAGGAGGAGGAAGAGGAGGGGATGAGGAGGAGGAGGAGGAGGAGGAGGAGAAGAGGAGGACGAAGAGGAGGACGAAGAGGAGGAGGAGGATGAGGAAGGAGAGGAGGAGGAGGAGGAGAAGGAGGAGGAGGAGGAGGAAGAGGGGAAGAGGAGGAGGAGGGGAGGGGGGGAGGGGGGGAAGGGGGAGGGGGAGAAGGGGAGGAGGAGGAAGAGGGGGGCGTGGAGGAGGAGGAGGACGAGAGGAGGAGGAGTAGGCGGGGAGGGGGGGGGGGGGGGAGAAGGGGGGGGAGGTTGGGGGGGGGAGGAGGAGGAGGAGGAGGAGGAGGAGGTGGAGGAGGAGGAGGAGGAGGAGGAGGAGGAGGAGGAGGAGGAGGAGGGGGAGGAGGAAGAGTGCGTGAGTGAGAACAGTCGCGATGCGAGTCGAAACGGCGCCTACGGAAGCTTACGAGCTAGCTTATCGGCTTTGCTTAGAGCCTTCGGCCAACGATCGGACTCGATCCGATTCAAAAGCACAATTCGTTTCGCATTCGTACGCCTGAGACAGACCTGCCCCGAACAACCTGATGACACTACTGGCACAACACCAGGGGCCCATGATGCGAACGCATTAAGTAATTACTGTGGACCCGGCCCCTCCCCCCCCTGCATGTAATTGAACCCCCGATGACAACGCGGCAAGCTGGCCATCAGCAAATGCAGGAAAAACAAGAAGAGGACATCCACTCTGAATTGGTGGCTAAGGTCGCCGAACTACAGCATACTTCATAAGGTTTGCCAGAGTTGTCAAGCGAATGACTGTTTGCTGGCAGACCGAAGGTGCTGGAGGTGGCGGGACCTCGCGCGCAGCCTTTCTTTTCTTCGGCAAGCCACTCTGACGAACTACAAACTCTCGGCATCCAAGGAATCGGTGGTGGCACGAACCATGCGCATCCTGAGATGGTAAACATATTATTCCAGCATGTGAACCCGTGCCCGCTCTCGGTCGGGCACCCTGAGACGTTTGGCAGCAGCACCCGCAACAAGGTCCATGGCCGCATTGCCTTGGACTGGCTGCCATGGCGCCTTGCCTGCCACCACCTGAAGCGGTGACAGGTGCGAATTGACGAACAAAACCGCACGTTCAGAGTCGCGTCTGGCTGCAAGTGCGACCCCGATCCTGTGCCACAGGTCGGCGTCCTCGCCAACTGATGAATCAAACCTGCGAGCGTACCATCCGTCGGCAACGCCATTGCCGCCGGTGACAAACTGCAGAACTCCTCTGGACATCTGAATCGCAGTGAGCAGCGCGTACAGCTCCCGCCGCGGCACTCTCTGCCGTGCGCCTGGGACGCCTCCTGACACCGTCCCTGCGACTTCGAAAGGGGTCGAGGGCGGCAGCGCTGACGACCGCCAGGCCAACCCGCCTGAAACGGTTGTCGGCTAAGTCAGCGCCGCTGCCCGCGTCGGCGAAACGCCACAGCGGAGCCCGCGCGGTGCCGACGCCGAACGTGATGCCCGCCGAGCCTCTCGCCGCGACGCCCGACACGTACCTGTCCTCCTGCTCCAGCGGCGGGGCTACTGCTGTCCACGGCGCTGGCAGCAACCCCCGCAACCAGAAACACTCCTCGCTCTCGTGCTTGCTGGACGCCTGTGGCAGGAGGTCCTGCGTCGGCTCGTAAGCGAGCGACCCCACTTTTCTTGGAGCAGCGCCAGACCTTGTGGAGGAGGAGGAGGAGGAGGAGGAGGACGAGGACGAAGACGAGGACGATGGCGAGGGGGAGGGGGGAGGAGGAGGAGGAGGAGGAGGAGGAGGAGGAGGAGGAGGAGGAGGAGGAGGAGGAGGAGGAGGAGGAGGGGGAGGGGGAGGGGGAGGGGGAGGAGGAGGAGGAGGGGGAGGAGGTGGAGGAGGATGATGATGATGCTGATGGTGGTGATGATGATGATGATGATGGTGGTGGTGATGATCGATTATTCCAGATTCTTCTAGATGCTTCTGGAATTCACCAGATTCTTCCAGATGTTTGGGGTCCTTCCGAATTGTCCCCGGCTCCATCAGGTTCTCGCAGATTTCTGCGGATGGTCCGAGAAGCGCCCGAGCGTCAAGCGCCAGCAAGATTTTGATCATGATCGAGACCAACAATGGTTGATTGGATGATTCGCCAAAGCGCGCGCAAACCTAGCTTGGAAAAGTCCTTCGGCGAAACGTGTCTCACATGCTTTCGGGGAAATCATTTTGCCATGTAAAACAGCGCAAACCAATGCAAAACAATGCCAAACAATGTGCGTGGTACAATCCAATGGTGGCGACGGCGACGACGGGGGGGCAACGGCATTAACAGGCCCGCTTTACCGACGCACAGGCCAGGGCGATGGGCGGCGACGGGGTGGCGACGGCGACTACAGAACCGCCAGACCGACACAACACAAGTTTGTTTGCTGGTGGATAATATATGAACGTACGCATGTACATGTATACATTTATTGATACAGGATGCCCGATTCACGCACACACACACAGACCAACCAACCAAATGCAAGCGCGGTGGCGCATATTTCGATCCCAGGGGGCCACATGAATCCATGTTCACCGCCCCATTGGTTCCCAGGGCATCGCTTCCCCAGGTTGTGGTTCAAGATGAAACCCCGCCTGGCAGAAGGAGCTCCAGGACACGTTGGGCGGCCTCCTGGACCAGCTCCGCGCCCGCATCGACGATGCGGAGGATCGGAGGTGGATAACGATACAGATCCACTTCGTTCCCCCTCCCCGCCCCTCCCCCAGACAGGAGGAAAACAATCAGATGGAGAGGGGTGAGGGAGGAGGTGGAGTTGTTGAAGTGCCCGATTCCCAGAGGATGCGTCGGCCCTGGTGAACCTGCAGAACGTGTACCTGAACCGGCGGATCTCGCAGCTCCCGCAGGAAACCCAGCAGAGTGAACAAGCGCTCGCCATGGACAAGCTCAAGCAGGAGCCGCCGTGGAGTCACCGGGCTTTCGGGCGCGAAGCTCTTCGGTCCCCAGGGTTGCGCAGCGTCCAGAGGTGTTGCATGAGCCGAGGCCGTTGCTCGGCCACGAACAGGAAGCGTGAGCCGCTGCAAGGGAAGAACGCCGCAGGTAAGTTTGAGACCCCGCCTTCACAGCCATGCCCACAGTTGTTTGTAGAGCGTGTCTGGTTTACGGTTGTAAGTTCCAAGTGTTTCGCGCAAAGATTTCGGTCAGTTCCAAGCTTTGGGATTGGGGAAGGGAAAAGCCAAGAGATCCTGGCGTCTCACTTGTTTCTATCCGGGCGTGTTTTAGGCAGCCTTGGGGACCTGGGACCATCACAGATAGTTATGGCCCGAAGCAGGCAGCATAGGGTTCCAGTCGTGCCTTCTAGCAATGCTGTATATGCTGCCGTTGGGAGCCCGTGAGCGTGCTGCTTCTTCACTTCTATCCGAAGGCCTGGTGCGTTCCCACAGTAGTACGCTGACGGTTCCCCCAAGGCGGCCTGTCATCGATGGTGTTATGGCCCCTCCATGTGTCCAGCCCTTGCGAACGAAACGACGCACTGGATGGAGAGACGGTCCTTCGGGAAGGTCCAGGGTAGGACCCCATTTCTCTCAGGACCCGTTCCCAGACATCAGCCGAATATGCTTCGATCCGCGGCCCAGGAGTTGCCGACGTTGCCGACCCACTTCCTGTGGGCACTTCTGCGTCCCCTGTTCACTTCTGGTGTCCCCAGGGCCCGCAAGCAGGCCCCTGGGGCCGAAACCGAGGGAAGATGTTCAGATCGAAAACAGTTGTATCGTCAGCAGAAGTCTGCGATACCGATACCTCCAGATACCGATACCGCCGCTCCCTGGACCTCCCCTGGGGTGCGTGCTGATCAGAATTTTGAGGAGAATCCATCCGCGGCGACGAGGGCTCTCCTAGACGAGGAGCGGAATCGGTAACCAGAGATCCGATGTTTGCTTTGTTTCACATCATGGCTCCCCCGAGGTCTCGACCTCTTCCCCCGGACTGGCGCGTCATCCTGAGTTGTTCTTTGACGGTCCCGGCGCCCACACGACGGAAAGCCTCCGTCTTGATCGCGGTTTTCCAGACGTCGGAGGTCTGCGTGTTTTTTCCTCTGGTTTCCTCTCATGCCAACATCGACGGCGGCCAAGAGGGGGGTGATGACTCAGGGGAGATGTCATGGCCTGGGCCATGAGATCTCCCCAGATCTCATGGCGCCTCTCCTCACTTCAATGCGTCCCTGGCCTTCCCCGTGGGCCGCGCACCCGCCGCCGGCCATGATCTGCGCCCCCCCCCCTCTCGTGCACACCCCCCTCGTATGGCCCCCCCCCTCTCGGCCGCCCCCGACGACAGGAGGCGCTGAGCCTGAGGGACTCCCACCGCAGGCTCGAGCAGGGCACGGCCCAGGCGCTGGAGAGCGCGGAGAGCGCCCGGGCGGCCTGCCTCGGCGTGCGGGAGGAGCGCCGCGAGGGGGGGGGGGGGGGCATCAGCGACGAGCCTCGGGTCTCGCGGCCAGGGTTGAGTCGGGCTTGTCCCTCGACAGGAGGAGTACCCGAACATAGTCAAACTGGGGACGGACGATTTTTTTGCGCATCCTTGACAATTGGGGGGCACTGTTTGTGTATCTTGTATTCTTCGTCCAAAATCCGCCTGCAGGGGGACATGCCCGACCTGAGGCCAGGGCCATGACACCTCCTGGTGTCGTGGCCCCGCCCTCTCTGTTCAGCACGCCCCCCCCCCGCGTGCGCGCGCACCCGTCGGGACACGCTGCGCTACCTTCCCCCCCCCCCCCCCTGCCTGCCCCCCACCCTCTTCGGCGCGCACCCGAGAGGCGGCGGTTGGAAGCCTGCGCGAGCGCCTCACGAGGAGTGGGCGGCGCGCGCACGGGGGGGGGCGTGAGGCGGGCGGCCTTCTTCAGGCGATCGCAAACACGGATCAAGGGGGCGTGGATTAGCGACGGGTCCCGCTTCCATGGGAAATCGCGTATTTCCGCCGCCGAGCGAGACGGCACCGGCCGTTTTTTTTGGGAGGGCACCTCCCCCGATCCATGGATTTGGCGACCGCGCACCAAGTCCACGGATCGCTAATCCATGTTTGCGCGCCCCTTGACGCCGGCGGCGCGCCTGGAGGGAAATGTTAGCGGCATCGTAACGGGGACTCACTAACGGGTATGTTCTGGAGATTTGCCAAAAGTTGCCACTCTTGGGCCTCTTTCTGGCAGTGCAGCGTTGCCAGTATCAGGGAGGGTTGGGTTCGCCGGGTCATTGGCCAAAGTACCCGTTAGTGGAGTCTCTGTTAGAGGGGCGCTGAAAATGGTCGGGGCTCAAGAGACTGGGGTCAATGCAAACGGGGGTCAGTCAGAGCGCCAGATTTTGTTGTATCCTGCAGGGCCAGGGGTGCACTGACCGGGGTTTGGATGCAGGATCTTGCAGGATTCTGCAGGACCCTGCAAGGCCTGACTAATCCAGGTTTGCATCGACCCGGGTCAGTGCGTCCCCGAAAATGAGAAGGAGCTATGTTTTTTCAGAATGTGCTGGGGTTTCTCAGAAGCCCCCTATCCTTCTGAGAAGTGTTCTGCGTGTTCGGGGGAGGCCAGAAGCCTTCTCAGATCTCTGGGGTAGTTTCGAACCTTCTGAGAAGGCCCGCACCTTCTCATTTCCCCCCT
This sequence comes from Prorocentrum cordatum, assembly GCA_963575745.1. Taxonomy (NCBI): domain Eukaryota; class Dinophyceae; order Prorocentrales; family Prorocentraceae; genus Prorocentrum; species Prorocentrum cordatum. The sequence continues at coordinate 163,508 of CAUYUJ010015151.1, read as the reverse complement.
TGGCTCGCCGCAGAGGAAAGACATCTGTGATAAGCCTAGGGTTCCCGTTGACACTTTCAACGACACCACCATTCTGCCCTCGTTGTAGGCATGCTCCAAAAGACCATACCCACAACGACCCCGCCCAAGACAACTACCCTGAACTCGTTTAGGCATGCCCCAAGTCCCCAAATCATTAGCATATAGGATGCCAACGTACACATCTTGCGCACCTTCAGCGACCCCTCACGCCCGCCTCACGCACGCAGGCCTGATTTTGTTCCCCACAGCCTGAAAAGCATCAACGGGAACCCAGGACAGGCCGCCATTTCCCGACCCCTCGCGACGACGGACAGTGTTCCGGCGTCTTTTCTGGCAAAGACCCCCTCGCCACGACGGACAGTTGCTGTTTTCCGGCTCCAGGGGGGCCTCGCCAGGCCCCGCGGACCGTCAACGAACAATTCGGAATGGACATTTGGTCCTTTGGAAGGGGTCGAGACTTCGGGGACGCGGTATGAGAAAACGTCTCGGGGCTGAGAAGAAGGGGCCAATGCAAACGGGGTCAGTCAGAGTGCAGGATCCTGCAGGATCCTGCAGGGCCGGGTTTGGGTGCAGGGTCTTGCAGGACAGGACCCCGCAGGATCTCCCAGGCTCCTGCAGGGCCTGACTGACCCTGGTCTGGATTGACGTAGGCCAGCAGATCTCAAAGAAGAAAAGACGGCATAAACATAAATGTTCGGCGTTCCGCGCGGAGCGCCAGAAGTTAATTTTTATGCAGCTTTCTGTTCCTCTGCGACAGTCACGTCATCGGACCTCAGTGACACGCAGCCGTTGGGAGCCCGTCAGCACGCTCATCTTCCGATTTTGCCGCGACGACTGCGAGCATGCTCATGTCAGGTCGCCCGCGGGGACGCGAGGGTATCAGCCTGTCTCGACCAGTGCTGGCTGCCCTGCTCCAAGGGGGGGCGGTGCGGGGGCACGAGGGCGCAGGTTGCGCCTCGCGGGGCGCGATGCGCGAGGGTACACGCGAGGTTGCGCGAGGGTAGTTTTGGACTCCCAGATCCCAGTCTGCTTCAAGCGCCTTCCTACTTCAAGAATCGCTATGCTTCTGCTGTGTTGTGTTATTCTCTGGAAGGGCTTGAGCCCAAGCTACTCTATCCGCCTCCCTGCTTCACGTTTCCACTTGCTTCTTCCGACCGATGCGTAGGTGGCCGAGAACAGCAGTGGCACACGCCGCCGTTGGGAGCCAGCCGCCACGTTACTCCTTTGTTTTTGGGGTGCGGCTGCCCAGATCTCCGATGCTCGGTCCTGTTCCATCGGAGCCTTCTCCTTCTATGTCGGCCTCCGAGGCCCTTTCTTGGACCCCTGGGAGAATAGGACAAAGTCCGAGGGCGAACACCACGCTCCAGGACAGCGCCCTCGCGCGGCGCGGAAGTAGCCCCTTCGCGGGCGTTCAGGGTTGAACGCCAGAATCTGCCAGCATAGAACGGTCAGGCGGTCCAAGAGCCGCCCGCCGTTCATGGTTGAACGACCCGTGTGGTTTCAGAACTCGGAGCCCAGGTCGTCACGACACGAACTTGCCGTTCCCGACGAAGACCCCGAGTCCCCGACGATGTTGTTGATGCAAAACTGCCCTCGGGGAAGGGCTGGCACATTTGGGGCCGGGGATAGGAAAAACACATGTCGGAAGGGTGTCTGGGAGCCTCGTTGGAAGGGGGATCCGCTCCCTAGACATGTATGCTGCGATGTTGAAGGAGGAAGGCCGCGTGCGTGAGTTGGCGGTTCTTCTGGCAGCGCCGTGACTCTACAGTCGAAAGGGATGATGGGGACGGGTAGCCGCCCCAAGGATCCACTGCATCTTGACTCTTCGGTCCATCCGCAGCCGCTTCTGATGGCCAGCCCCGCTCGCAAAGCCTCGACATGGGCGTCCGAGGGGCTCGCATCCTCACCGCTCACCCTCACGGTGAATAAATGTTGACTGCGTGTCGCTTGCCCTCCCGCCGTAGACGCGCTAACGGCAATGTAGGTCACGGCGATGTAGGTTCCGGTGTTGTGGGAACGCGTGGTTCGTGCATTCTTGCAATTCGCTGCGTCGTCTTCGTTCGATGCGTTCGCAGGCTGGAGATGTAGGAAAGCGTGGGTCGTGATTTCCTAGAATTGAGTTCCCAACACCACCGTTCAGCAACATTGCCGTTAGCGCGGCCGAGGGACACGGTGACGCACTGGGCCCGACGCAATGCAACTTTGAACGATCGGGGCTGCGATCGATTCAAGGTTGATCGATCGACGCGGTGTCACAAATCTCTGCGCGCGCCGACGCCGTGCGAACTTACCGTATAAGTTTTGATTGCATGCCGCCTGCCCTCCCAGGAGTGCAGCAGGGCGTCCCAGGATGCCCTGCATTACCGATCTCTCCATCGACCCCACGATGCTCTGTCGGTCTCATAATTAATCGACCTCCCCGATCATCTCCAGCAATCGATCTCGCCGTCGATCTCATCACATGATCCCCTGACGGGTGCCTCCCTCTGGTGTAATGTGTACTCCAGATTTCGTAATAAAGGGAGGGGGGTCTCATTTCGGGGGGGGTCTCTTCCAGGCTATCTTGGAGGGCCTGGGGGGTCTGGGGACGATGTTTTGGAGGGTTCTCCCACGGGGGAGGTCTGAAATGGCTTGTCTTGGAGGGTCCAGACCCCCCCCCTTTTATTACGAAATCTGGAGTAAGTTTCGACGGCCTGCCGCCCGCCCCCCCCCCAGGAGTGCCGCAGGGCCTCCGGCCTCGCCGCGGCCGCGGCGCGGGACCTGCGGAACGCGCTCCTCTCCCTCGGAGGCAGGCCTGCCGAGGCCAGGGCGGCCCTCCCCCGGCGTGCTGTGCGCGCTCTGCTGAGCTCTGGGCGCACGGCGGGCAGGCCCCCCTAGACCGTTTGGAGGATTCTTCTAGTATGTCTGATCTGCCGCCCAAAACCCCCTGCAGGGGGGGCAGGCCCGACTCAAGCCTTGGCTTCAGCGCGGGCCACATGTTCAGATGAGCTGCTCTGTATTCTATGTGCCCGCGCTGCGGCGGGAGTGGCTTCGGTGGTCTCTCCCCTCTGTGGGCGGGCACGGCCAAGCGTGTCCAACAACAGCCAGACAAGACTAGGGGGACGATCTGCCCGCTCGTTGCGTCAACATGCTTTGACTGCTTTCAGGTTTCCTCCCGGAATCCGCCTGTAGGAGGACATGCCCGGCCTAAACGTAGGACGTGCTGCTCAGATCTAGGCTCACGTCGGGCAGAAGGCAGAAGAGTCCCCCAAATCGGCGGCAGAAGAGCCCCCCAACTCCCCAACACCCCTGCGGCATCACGAGGTTTCTGGGGTTATCGCCCCAGATATCCCCAATTCCCATGTGAAAACACGGGGTTCGCGAAGTAGGCGTAGACGCGCCGAAGGCAATGTAGGTAACGGCGATGTAGGTTTCGGCATTGTAGGTGGGACTGGTCCGTGGCCCAACCAGTTGTAGGAACGCGCGGTTTGCGTGCTCCTACAATTCTTTCTGTCGCTCTCGCTACCACACTCGCATCTTTGAAATGTAGGAAAGTGTGGTTCGTGATTTAGCACATTTTGTTATGCGTGAGCTCGGTGTCACAAACATCGGATTCCCAACATCGCCGTTAACCAACATCGCCGTCAGCGCGGCCTTGGGCTTAAGTCGGGCATGTACCTCTACAAGAGGAATATTCAAACATAGCAAAAATATCCCGGCAAAGCAACCTAACAGTGATGTGTATAAGCATATCTGGAAGCATTCCCCTTAAGATTCAGGTGAGAATCCAGTTGTAGAATTCTGCTGTTCTCGCAGTCGCAGTTGCATTCGCAATGACAGTCGCAGTGGCAACGGCCTTAGGATCCAATGGAATCCTAAGGATTCCTAGGGATTCCTAAGGCATCCTTAGGCATCCAGGAATCCTGATTCCTAGGGATTCCTAGGGAATCCTAAGGATTCCTAAGGATTCCTGAGGATGCTTAACTAAGCCTACGGATTCCTAAGGATGCCTACGGATTCCTAAGGATTCGGATTCCTATGGATTCCTAAGGATTCCTATGGATTCCTACGGATGCCTCAGCCTGCCTCAGTTTCAGTCTCAGCCTCAGCCTGCGTCAGCCTCAGCCTCAGCCTCAGCCTCAGCCTGCCTCGGCCTCAGCCTCAGCCTGCCTCAGCCTCAGCCTCAGCCTGCCTCGGCCTCAGCCTGCGTCAGCCTCAACCTCAGCCTGCCTCAGCTTCAGCCTGCCTCAGCCTCAGCCTCAGTCTCAACCTCAGCCTGTCTCAGCTTGCCTCAGCCTCAGCCTCAGCCTGCCTCGGCCTCAGCCTGCCTCAGCCTCCCCTCCCCCCCCCTCCCCCCCCCAATTCAGCCTCACCTTGTCTCAGCTTCGGCCTGCCTCGGCCTCATCCTCAGCCTCAGCCTCAGCCTCAGTCTCAGCCTCAGCCTGTCTCGGCCTGAGCCTGCCTCGGCCTCAGCCTCAGCCTGCCTCAGCCTCAGCCTGCCTCAGCCTCAGCCTCAGCCTGTCTAAGCCTCAGCCGGCCTCAGCCTCAGCCTCAGCCTCAGCCTCAGCCTGCCTCGGCTTGCATCGGCCTCAGCCTCAGCCTGCCTCGGCCTCAGCCTCAGCCTCAGCCTGCCTCAGCCTCAGCCTCAGCCTGCATCAGTCTCAGCCTCAGCCTGCCTCAGCCGCAGCTTGCCTCAGCTTCAGCCACAGCCTCAGCCTCAGCCTCAGCCTGCCTCAGCTTCTCAGCCTCAGCCTCAGCCTGCCTCGGCTTGCCTCAGCCTCTCAGCCTCAGCCTGCCTCAGCCTCAGCCTCAGTCTCAGCCTGCCTCAGCCTCAGCGTCAGCCTCTCAGCCTCAGCCTGCATCAGCCTCAGCCTCAGCCTCAACCTGCCTCAGCCTCAGTCTCAGCCTGCCTGAGCCTCAGCCTGCCTCAGCCTCAGCCTCAGCGTGCCTCGGCGTGCCTCAGCCTCAGCCTCAGCCTCAGCCTGCTTCGGCCTCAGCCTGCCTCGGCCTCAGCCTGCCTCAGCTCGGGCATTCAAAATATGGCACAGGACTGGTGTTCTGGGAACATGAAGATCACGAAGTGACCCACAGTTGGCGCCGGGCAATCAAAATATTGTACAGGAATGGTGTTCTGATAACACGAAGAACACGAAGTGGCCTACAGTTGGCCCCGTGCATTCAAAATGTGGCCTGGGAATGGTGTTCTGGGAAAACGAAGAACACGAAGTGGCCTACAGTTGGCCCCGGGCATTCAAAATGTCGCCTGGGAATGGCGTTCTGGGGAGTCCCCAGATCCTCCCCGGCACCCGTCCAGACCCCCCTGGGGAGTCCCGGGGAGTCCCCGGATTCTGCCCGGCATCCGCCCAGACCCCCGTGGGGAGTCAAGATGCTTTCTTCTGAGCGCACTAGAAGCCTATCAGCGTTCGCTGTTAAGTAATAGTATGGGGGCGATCTCCTACTACGAATAACTATACATCTCCAGGCCGAAAGTCTTTTCCTCTTGGACTAAAATATGGGAACATCCATGGATCCAATTTCATCCTTTTTCGGGTGTGGGAGAGTTTCGTGGATCCTATTTCTGTGTTGCGCGGATCCAATTTCTTGTGTGTGAAAAACGATGGATCCATTTATTTCCCGGGAATACATATATAATAATAACTAACATCCGGGACCCAGGGGAAATGGGATCCGCGGGGCACCGCAAGTGAAGCATCATGATATCCACGGTGCTGTGGATATGCAGACCCATGCTATGCTTCTACGGGGGAGGGGGGTCTCCCCAAGATGAACAGGGGAAGGATGAGGGAAGAGGCACGAGGAGGTGGGAGGAGAACAGAGGGGACGCAAGGGGGAAGAAAGGATACATCATCAGGGAAGAGGGGGGAGGAGAAAGGAAGAGGAGGAGGAGGAGAAGGAGGATGAGGGAGGAGGGAGGAGAGAGGAGGGAGGCGGACGGACGAAGGAGGAAAGAGGAGGGAGGAGGAGGTGGGAGGAGGAGGGGGGAAGCGGGAGGAGGAGGAGGAGAGGAACGGATGAGGGAGAGCGAGGACACACAAGCAAAGTGTCCAAGTCGGAAGCTCGAGCGCCACAGCGGGCCCGGCCATCTCCCTTCACTTCTCCCATAACATGTGGTTGCTCGAGCGCCACCGCGGGCCTGGCCATCTCCCGAAAGTCCTCCCATTTGTTCGAACGCCACAGCGGGCCCGGCCAATTCCCGCATCCCCAACCATAACATATCTACCCCACCTCGAAAAGAGCGCTACATGTATCCGCTCACCTGAACGGCGCGTCGCTTCCGACATGTGGGGCTCAAGAGGAAAATCTTTCGGCCTGCGGGAGTAGTTTTAACTAGTCTTAGTTTTCCTTCCAAAATCCGCCTATAGGAGGACATGCCCGGCCTAAATCTAGGCCTCCCAGATTGGGTCGGAGTGGATGGGGTCGCAGGGTCGCGCCGCATCGCCGATGCATCGGCGATGCATCGGCGATGTGGCTCGATGTGGAGCCCTATGTTCTGTACGCCGTCGTCGCCGATGCATCGCCGACGTCGCCGGTGCATCGCCGATGCATCGCCGATGCGGCGCGATTCTCCGACCCCATTGAATCAGACCCCGTCTGGGAGGCCTCTATCAGAGGAGGAGCTGGTCCTGACAATGACCCGTTCCAAGTTGTCCCGGGTTTCAGGATACTTCAGATTGCCAGATGTTCCACGGGGGCTCCTGATCCAGAAACAAAGGCTGCCAGGCACCCTGGAAATCCTGGAACGCATCCTGAGCCAATCTTACGATGACATCATTATCGTTCTGTCGGTGCCTCCCAGAGGGGTCTCCGCGTCGCCACGATCGGACCCGCCCCGAAGCACGAGCTAGGATCCAGAAGGGGAAAGGTACCGATACCGCTACTCTTCCCTCGTCTTCGCCTTTTTGGGTTTCCTGGGAGACCCTCGTCGCCACCGCTGGAATGCGCGGCCACGGAGGTGGTGCTGACGCCTTCCCCGCATCCCTCCTCGAACTTCCAACGCAAGTGCTTCCCGCGACGCGGCCTCGCCCCAGGACCCCACACTGTCGAGATTCGCGCCGAAGCGGGCGGCCGTAAACACCACAAATCTGACCCCGCGGGCCGCGTTTCGCGCGTCGATCAGCATTAGAAACTTGCGCTTGAGCTCGAGGAGGTCCTAGGCCTTGTTGGTCGCGCTGCGTCTGTTTTTGATGATCGACGGAGACCGATTGGATTGGCGCGGGGACTGCAGACGGGACAGGGGGGAGAGGTAAACTGAAGTCGGGCCCGTCCCTCTGCAGGGGGAACTTTCTCAAAATTACCGGGCAAAGCAACCTCACAGCGATGTGTATAAGCATATCTGGAAGCATTCCCGTTAAGCTTCAGGTGAGAATCCAGTTGTAGAATTCGGCTGTTCTCGCAGTCGCAGTCGCATTCGCAATGACAGTCGCAGTGGCAACGGCCTTATGATCCAATGGAATCCTAAGGATTTCTATGGATTCCTAAGGCATCCTTAGGCATCCTTAGGAATCCATAGGAATCCTTAGGAAACCTTAGGAATCCTTAGGAATCCTGATTCCTAGGGGTTCTCAGGGATTCCTAAGGATTCCTAGGGAATCCCAAGGATTCCGAAGGATTCGCCTGCCTCGGCCTCAGCCTCAGCCTGCCTCAGCCTCAGCCTGCCTCAGCCTCAGCCTCAGCCTGTCTAAGCCTCAGCCTGCCTCAGCACCAGGCTCAGCCTCAGCCTCAGCCTGCCTCGGCTTGGCTCGCCCTCAGCCTCAGCCTGCCTCGGCCTCAGCCTCAGCCTCAGCCTGCCTCAGCCTCAACCTCAGCCTGCCTCAGCCTGCATCAGCCTCAGCCTCAGCCTGCCTCAGCCGCAGCTTGCCTCAGCTTCAGCCTCAGCCTCAGCCTGCCTCGGCTTGCCTCAGCCTCAGCCTCAGCCTGCCTCGGCCTCAGCCTCAGCCTCAGCCTGCCCCAGCCTCAGCATCCGCCTCTCAGCCTCAGCCTGCATCAGCCTCAGCCTCAGCCTGCCTCAGCCTCAGCCTCAGCCTGCCTCAGCCTCAGCCTGCATCAGGCTCAGCCTCAGCCTGCCTCAGCCGCAGCTTGCCTCAGCCTCAGCCACTGCCTCAGCCTCAGCCTCAGCCTGCCTCAGCCTCAGCCTCACCCTCAGCCTGCCTCGGCTTGGCTCGCCCTCAGCCTCAGCCTGCCTCAGCTTCAGCCTCAGCCTCAGCCTGCCTCAGCCTCAGCCTCAGCCTCAGCCTCAGCCTCAGCCTCAGCCTCAGCCTCAGCCTGCATCAGCCTCAGCCTCAGCCTCAGCCTGCCTCAGCCTCAGCCTCAGCCTGCCTCAGCCTCAGCCTGCCTCAGCCTCCCTGCCTCAGCCTCAGCCTCAGCCTCAGCCTCAGCCTGCCTCAGCCTCAGCCTCAGTCTCAGCCTGAGCCTGCCTCGCCTCAGCCTCAGCCTCAGCCTGCCTCAGCCTCAGCCTCAGCCTGCCTCAGCCTCCTGAGCCTGCCTCGGCCTCAGCCTCAGCCTGCCACAGCCTCAGCCTGCGTCAGCCTCAGCCTCAGCCTGCCTCGGCCTCAGCCTCAGCCTCAGCCTGCGTCAGCCTCAGCCTCAGCCTGCCTCAGCCTCAGCCTGCATCAGCCTCAGCCTCAGCCTGCCTCAGCCGCAGCTTGCCTCAGCCTCAGACACAGCCTCAGCCTCAGCCTCAGCCTGCCTCAGCTTCAGTCTCAGCCTCAACCTGCCTCGGCTTGCCTCAGCCGCAGCCTCAGCCTGCCTCGGCCTCAGCCTCAGCCTCAGCCTGCCTCAGCGTCAGCCTCTCAGCCTCAGCCTGCATCAGCCTCAGCCTCAGCCTCAGCCTGCCTCAGCCTCAGTCTCAGCCTGCCTCAGCCTCAGCCTGCCTCAGCCTCACCTTCAGCCTGCCTCGGCCTCAGCCTGCGTCAGCCTCAGCCTCAGCCTGCCTCAGCCTCAGCCTGCCCCAGCCTCAGCCTCAGCCTGCCTCGGCGGGCCTCAGCCTCAGCCTCAGCCTGCCTCGGCCTCAGCCTGCCTCGGCCTCAGCCTGCCTCAGCTCGGGTATTCAAAATATGGCACAGGACTGGTGTTCTGGGAACACGAAGATCACGAAGTGGCCCACAGCTGGCTCCAGGCAATCAAAATGTGGCCTGGGAATGGTGTTCTGGAAACACGAAGAACGCGAAGTGGCCTACAGTTGGCTCCTGGCATTCAAAATGTCGCCGGGGAATTGTGTTCTGGGAACACGAAGAACACGAAGTGGCCTACAGTTGGCTCCGGGCATTCAAAATGTGGCCTGGGAATGGTGTTCTCGGAAGACGAAGAACACGAAGTGGCCTACAGTTGGCTCCGGGCATTCAAAATGTGGCCTGGGAATGTGTTCTGGGAACACGAAGAACACGCAGTGGCCTACAGTTGGCTCCAGGCATTCAAAATGTTGCCTGGGAATGGTGCTCTGGGAACACGAAGAACACGAAGTGGCCTACAGTTGGCTCCGGGCATTCAAAATGTTGCCTGGGAATGGTGTTCTGGGAATGGATTCCTAAGGTTTCCTAAGAATTCCTAAGGATTCGTAAGGATTCCTGGGGCTGTCCGGATCTGTCCGGATCCCGCCCAGACCCTCCTGGGGCATCAAGATGTTCTCTTTTGATCCCACTCGAAACCTATCAGCAAAAGCTGTTAGGTAAATTTGCAAGAAATAATCGGGTGACTATTGATGAGTATGTTTGAGCATGTGTGGTGTATTGTTTGGGTACTTTGCATGTTTCCCCCCAAAATCCGCCTGTTTGGGGACACGCCCGACCTAAGTATAAGGGGATGCCAAGGCGGGTGATGTATTGCACAACCTAGCTCATAACCGAGCTACAGGCACCAGAAGCGGAATCAGGGGGTTAGGTAGCCCTGTTAAGTGGGCCCAGCTCGTTGCCCCTCCGAAGCCGCTAATGGCACGTGCAGCCCAAATGTAAGTCAGGTCGGGGCCGATGTAACCCGCCTCAGTATCCCCTCATAGACATCCCAGTTCATTAGCAGCCCCCGCGCCGATCCAAGGGTACTCTTGCATTCTTGCCTCCTCGATCCATCCTTCACTCCACTGGATTGCCAGCCCCGCTCGAAAAGCCTCAACAGGGGCGTCTAGGGGGCTTGCATCTTCACCTCGCATTTTTGCTACCGGTTCTGACGGAATCCTCCCCTGGAGTCATACCGTTGGCGATCGAGGAAGATTTAGCCACGCGCAGAGGGGGGTGGGGGGAGCGGGTAGGGCTTCTTAGAGGCTTAGAGGCACCCCTGGTTCGCAGAAGGCGCGGGCCTTCTCTGTAGATGTAGGGCCGTCGCCCTCTAAGAAGTAGCCTCCTTCTAAGAAGACCCCCCCCCCTCCCTCCACTCCCTCGTGCGCGCCGCCAAGAGATCCTCGAGCCTTTGCTTCGGCCGTCCCTCCTCCGATCTTCGGGGCTCGGGCTCGGCGGCCGCGGCGCCGAGCGCGCCACAAGCGACGAGGGGGGCGAAGCGCCCGCCGGAGGGCCCGGGGGAGCCGAGGAGCTCGGGCGGAGGGCAACGGGGGTGCCATCGGCGTTGGTCGGGTTGACCCAGAAGGGGGTCCAGCTCTGGACGCCCGAAATGGGTACGGAAAGAATGGGTACAATGCCCAACAGCAGTTCCTGTTCATTTTGAAAAGGATTCGCTGTCCACGCCGCCGCGGCCTGTGTCCATTTGAGACAGAGGGCCGCCTGCCCAACAGCGGCCGCTGTTGGTTTGGGACAACATTTGCTGTTGGGCATTGTACCCATTTTTTCGGTACCCATTTCGGGCGTCCAAACCAGCGACCAGGGGGTGGTGCACTAGATTTGGTGCAATAGAGTTGTGAGGTTGCAGTAGATTTGGGGCGTGCAGTACGTTCCGGGGCGCACGTGTATTGCTGGATGTTCGCATGCGATACATTGCTTATAAAATTATCCCAGTGCGACCCTACCTAGGAGTTGGAGCCCCTAGGAAAGAAGCATTAGCAGTAACGGTAAAGCTAAGCTAAAGTTAAGCTAAATCTAATTTAAAACTAAGCTACAGCTAAGCTAAAGCTAAGCTAACGCTAAGCTACAGCTAAGATAAAGCTAAGCTACAGCTAAGCTAAAGCTAAGCTAAAGTTAAGCTAAAGCTAAGCTAAAGCTAAGCTAAATCTAAGCTACAGCTAAGCTAAAGCTAAGCTAACGCTAAGCTAAAGTTCAACTACAGCTAAGCTAAAGCTAAGCTAAATCTAAAACTAAAGCTAAAGCGAAAGCTAAAGCCAGGGAGCGCAACTGGGGGAACCGCTCCCAGGGAGCGCAACCGGGGGAACCGCCCGGGGCGATTTCCACTGCCCGGCCCCTTTAAGCCAACAGAGTAAGAACCCTTCTAGGCAGAGCCTGGGTAGGGAACAATGCAATACAGTTCTCCGGCGCAATACATTGACAATACAATTGCCTCAAATCTATTGCACTACCCCCTTTCAGCTGGACCCTTTTAGGGCGTGCTTAAGGGGGTGCCATCAGCGTGGACCCAGACGTGCTCGCGTCGTGACAAGCATCAGGACGGGAGGGATGCGTTGTCGATGCACCGGTGATGAACTGGTGATGCGGCGCGATCCTCCGACCCTATTTGGGAGGCCTCTGCGCGGGTATCCAGACCCCTTCGCGCCATGAAAAGATAATGACGAAAGGTTGTTTTCAGATTTCGGCCTCCAGAGGCCCTCAGCAGGCCTGGGGACCGTCCAGAAACGACTCAGGGCGAAAAACCTGTCCTTCGGGAGGGGTCGGGGCTTCCGAAGACCCCGCATCCTCGCACCCTTGCTATCAGTTTTGACTGCATCCTCTCCTAATGTTGCCTCTCAATCACTTGCCCCCCCCAGCTGGCGAACACCCGAGGGGGCAGGTGGTGGCAGCTTCGGACGGGGCCAGGACGAGGACAAATCCGTTCCAGGGCGTTCTGGAACGGGACCGCGCTGGAAAGGCCGCGGCACCCGCGGCATCCTCCAGAGCAGCCGGATCTGCGAGATTCTCGATGTATCTTCCCCCGATGTGGTCCTCGCCTTGGCTTCGTCTTGCGGCTCGTTTGTCTTCGCCGCCAGTGGCCTTGGAGCTGGCGCGCGCCCGAGGAGCCCAGGGGGCAGCTCGCGGCGATCGCGGGGGCCCTGGCGCGCCTGCGCGGGCGGCCGGCGGAGTGGGCCGCCGCGGAGGCCGCCGTGGAGGAGTGCCGGTCGGACCTCCGAGCGGCGACGGCCCAGCTGCAGGTCGGGGGAGGGAGGCGGCTTCCCAAGCTTGTTGTGAGTGTCCGCGGATCGCTCTCTGAGAGCTTGGGGGGTTCCGGGGGAGAGGCCGGCAGCGCCGGGTGGCCCCGGAGCTCGTTCCGGCACCGGTCCAGCAGCGCCGCCGCGCCTCCTGTGAGATGGCAGCTTGTCCTGGAAGGCCTTTTTTCACTCGTTTCCCAACGCGTGTGCCGTCAAGCTTCCCAGAAGATCCTTTCCAGAGCTTGCAGAACTTCTTCGAAGGACCTTCCAGAAGCGTCTGCCGCCTCGACATCCCAGTTTTGGAGACCACCAGTCGTAATAATTAGGGGGGGGGCGTCACGACCCTCCCAGACGAGCAGTTTTAGACCCCCCCCAGACCAGCCACGAAAGGGCGGCCTTTGGCGCAGACCCCACTGGACCATTTTCGGCCTCCTGGGGCTCTCGCCGGGACCCAGGACTGTCAAGAGACTATTCAGGGTGAGAAGCCAGTCCCGGGGAATGTGTTGCGACCTCCAGGAGGCGACGTCATGAACAAAACAATACGTGGTGGGCCTGGGTATCATAGCGCTTGGCCCCTGACAGCGGAAAAGGTAGGTAGCCGAAACAATTCGGTGAGCCCGGAATCGTAGCGGGAAGCGCGGTGTGATCGCACATGTAGCCGAATTTGAAGATCGCTTCGGTTTCGAACCCCGAATTTCGGTCACATTCCAGCACCCTCGGAAAAAGATCGGGCAGATTGTCGAGCACAGCTTTGGCAACTACGCCCGCTTGATACAGACGAGACTGCGAGAGAACTACCTTGAGCCCCTGGCACTACAAGGTGTGACCAGTCACGAGAGGGGGGTTAGCGGGGGGAGGGGGCGGGTCGCGTCACGATTCGTCGCGGTGCCGCCTGGGAACGCGCAGGGATGGTTCTGATTCCCACACGGCGTTGGCGCGAATCGTGGCGTGACCAAGAGGGGGAGGGGGGGGGGGCGGGGCCGCTCTGAGGCCTCGTGGCATTCTTGGGAGGGATGATCAGGAATGAAGGGAAGGACGTACGCGTGCACGAATCCGTGCTGGTTTCGAACGTACGGCACTGCGCGATATTATCAAGAGGCTGGTTTTGCGGACTGGGGGGCCGTATTCATTTGCGTGGTTTGGCGCGTGTGTCTTTTGTCGGCTCCCTAAGAGGCGCGGGCCTCATCTAGTCAGGAGTAGAACAAACACACAAACACAAGTCATCGTCGAACCCCAGGAAAATATCCGGAAATATTGGAAGTGGGAGGGAAAACGAAACCCAGAAAACATGGGGAACATGGGGAATCCTGGGATTTGTGTCTATGTATGTATATGTGTGTGTGTGTGTCCTTGGGCCCCTTCATCTACGGATGTAGGGCCAGCGCTTTGAAAGAGGCAGGGTTGCTTCCTTCTAAGAAGCGCTCCCCCGTAGTTGTGAGCGGCGCCAGATGAGAAGTAAACTCTGCTGCCCCCCGCAGCGTGTCGCCCGAGCTCGTCGGAGCCCGTGGCGGGCGCTCCTTGGGAGGAATACATTCGGTATCGTTTAACCGATCCCCATCCCCATCCCCATCCCCATTCCTTTCGAGACCCCCACCAAAATTACCACACCAGTTGGGGATACACCGCTCGAAACCCGAAGGTAACGGCCTATATCCCCATCTAGGGGGGCAAATCGGCCAGTGGGGCCCAAGCCACGGCGCTGGGGATGGGGAGCGGTCAGACGATACTCATACATGGACACATGCACAAGGAAATGTAGGCTCCCATGAGGATTTGGCAACGTACTGGAACTGGAGGGGCGACGAGCATCCGGGGAAATCCACAGCATGTCTGGAGTCCCGGAACGCGTGTCTGTTCGATTTCACCTCCCAGGGCCCCTTCGGCTCCGCCCCCCTCGCTTGTTGCGCGCTCGGCGCCGCGGCCGGCGGGGATGATCCTGGAGCATCGGAGGAAGGCCGGCTGAGGAAAAGGCTCGAGGATCTTTCCAGACCTCCGACGGGATGACTTTGCCTCTAGGCCTCCCAGGTGAGATCGGAGTTGATGGGGTCGGAGGATCGCCGATGCATCGGCAAGCTCGATGTGGAGCCTGGTTTTTCTCCGCGCTGGCGTCGCCGATGTACGCCGACGTCGCCGATGCATCGCCGGTGAATCGGCAATGTATCGACGATGTATTGGCGATGCGGCGCGATTTTCTGACCCCATTCACTCAAACCACATTTGGGAGGCCTCGAATGACAAGCAAACCAAACATCTGACCTCTGGGTACCAATACTGCTGCTCTCGGAGATAGCCTGAACGCTGGGTACGGAGGGACTGGTTATTGTTCGAGCCCCGAAGCCTAAACAGTGAACCAGAATCACTACACCAGATCTGCCGTGGCTAGTGTTTTTTTCGGGTGGTGGCAGTCCCAGCTGGTGCAACGGGGCGGGAGGGCGTCCCCTGCTGCGCACCCCTCAACCAGGTCCCGCCAAACCCAGTCCTGCCAGCGTCCAGTGCTCGCCCTGCAGAGGCCCTTTCACCCCGGCTGGGTTCTCCGCGACATTCTGGCCAGACCTCCAGCGACACACACACACACACACGCGATGGAGGTTGCTCGGCGCTTTCGGCCTCTGGGGGGCCCTCGCTGGGCCACGCGGCCGTCAACCAGAACGGCTCGGGATGAAGACCAGATCTCCGGTACCGCTGCGGAGGCCGCCGTCGAGGAGCTCCGGTCGGACCTGGGTGCGGCGGCGGCCCGGCTGCAGGTCGCGGGCGTCCAAGAGGGGGACTCGTTTACACGTAAGAGTTACCCCTCGCCAGAGTGACCCTTGGTGCGGGCCCATTCGGGTCCCCAATCGACGTACTCGATGCGATAGTAGCGTCTTGCGCGCTTGTGTTTGGTCCCAGTTTTGGTCCCTCCGCTGCCCCTGAAAAACCGCGCACCAAAGGTCACTCTTATCCAGGGTCATTCTTGCGTGCAGCCGAGGGATGGGATACTGGGAAGGCTGTGGTCCGGGCCTCCCAGGTCAGGCAGCCCGATTTTCCCAACGCCGGCGTCGCCGATGCAGCGCCGACGTCGCCGATGCGTTGTCGATACACATTGGTGATGCACTGGCGATGCGGCGCGATCCTCCGACCCTATCTGCGAGGCCTCTACGCGGGCATCCAGACCCCCTCGCGTCATGAAAAGAGAATGACGAAGGGTCATTTTCAGATTTCGGCCTCTGGGAGCCCTCACCAGGCCCCGGGGATCGTCAAACAAACGCACAATGGCCTTCGGCCCATCTCGCCACCGTGTTGGGTTTGTGGGTCATAGGCCTCTCGGATGTTCATTGGGATGTCGCGGGAGGCCTCTTGGGGGCCTCGTGGAGGTTGTTCCGAGGCTTTTTTGGAGCCGTTGTGGGGCTTCTTGGGGCGTGTTGGGAGCCTCTTCGGCCTCTTGGGGGCTTCTGGGGGCATCGCTGCATCTTGTGACGGAAGAATTGAATTGTCGCTTCGGGTGCGCTCCCACTCTTTGGCCTCTCTTGGGGCCGTCGTTGGGCTCTCTGAGGCCGTCTTGGGCCGTCTCGGGGGCTTCGTGGGCCTTCTTCGGGCGGTCTTGGGGGACTCTTGGGCCGTCTTCAACGCCGTGAAGTTCGATATGCTAAACATGCACGTTTTTCTATGTAGTGGATGGATCAGTGTTTTCCTTTTGGGGGTGCTCTCGGAGGGGCCTCTTGGTGCGTCTTGGACGCGTTTTCGGCTGACTGGGGGCCATCTTGGGGCGTCTTAGACCGATCGTCCGGCGATTCGGGACCCTCTTGGACAGTCCTGGAAGCCTCTTGCCCCGTTTTGGCACCCTCCTGGGCCCGAACAAGTCAAGCGACAAGACGTCCTGGGGCTCAGTGGGCACGCGCCAAGCCCCAAGAGATTTGGAAATTCGGGATCGGGGCCCCCAAAGGCTCCTCCAGATTCAGAACTGAGCTCAGGAGATTGAGCAACGGACCTGAGGACACACCAACTCGTGCCTCAGGCCACGGTGGCGGATATTAGGGATGAGAAGTCTGTCCCAGCGACTGGGTTCAGGAGACTTGGGATTGGACTCGGGGTGGAGACTGGGGGTTGGGGCCTGCGGGGGGTTCGAGGTGGCCCAGCAAGAGGGAGCTTTGCAGACTCTGACAAGCGCGGCGAGGCCCGGAAGGAGATCTGGGCTTCACGCAGATCTGGATACATTTGCACGCCTTTCCGTCCCAGCGCCGTTGGGATTGGCGGCGGAGGGGGTTGGTGGGACGGGACAAGGAGGATAAATCCTTTCCAGAGCGCTCTCAGAGCGTTCCAAGAACGCTCTGAGAAGGCCGCGGCGCCCGAGACACCCTCCAGAGCCGCCAGATCTCAGAGATTCTCGATTCGATCTATAGGCTTGCGCCACATCCGCCGACCCCCTGTTTTTTATATAGCCTGTATCGCAGGCTGTGGTGGACGCCTTCACGGCGGCGGTATGTGGTTTCATGAGTAGGGTGTTTTGGGCTAGTCGTTGTATCGGGGTCGTGTTCGAGAGACGCGAAACTTGATAATTCCCGATGCCCCTGCAGATGCGGATAGGAGCGAGGGGTTGCTTAGAGAATTCTCGCGGCAGGGGCGCATCAGTGGCGCGCGGGGGACGAAACATCTGAAGGGGGAGTGTAAGTAGTTTGCGCAGATTGCAAAGACTCTGGTGTCACGTCACGCAGTTGGCAGGCGTATCTTTGCAGCGGCACGTGCAAAAGAAAACAACCGAACCGAAGTCAGCGTTGTCCGCGAAGCCTGACAATGTCGCGCGCCACGAAAAGAAGGGCACCCTGAAGTGCACGACGTGCAAATGATGCGCAGTCGAGCGTCCGCTCTGGGAGAGCGGGAGGGAGAGGGAGAGGGGGAACGAAGCTGAGCGAGAGTAGGGCCAGAAGGGGAGAGCGAGAAGGGGAGCGAACCTGATGAGGATGAGGAATCTGCAAAGAAGGAAGCGCGAAAGGAGGAGGAGGAGGAAGAGGAGGATGAGGGCTAGGAGGGGTGGAGGGAGGCAGGGGATGAGGCGGAGGAGGATGAAGAAGACGACAGGAGGGGGACGAAGAGTGAGGATCCAGGCTTGGGGCCCCAAATGGGGCCTCCAGGGGCCGTTGGGGGCTACGCCGGCACCCCGGGAACGCATGTGTGCACCCTGGATTTGGAGACCTTGCGCGGGCTTCCTGACCGCGAAGTCTATCAGAGTCTTCGGTCCATCCCAGCCTGGTTGTGCGTCAGAGTCTCGGGAGTGTTTCGTGGGGTTTCTTCGGAGCGTTCTCGGGGGACGAAAGGGGGGGGCAGTGTCAGAGTCCAGACGGAGACTCTTTGGGATCATTGTATTTGCCGTGGACGCATGATTATCGAAGACGCCTACGGCGAATCACCGCCGCCCCCTGCCCTTTCGGAAGCGCCTATGTGGCCGAACGTTGTGGCCATAGGCTTGCCAAGCTATCGGACCATGTGTTCCCCGAATCGGTTTGGAAAGCTTTCGGAGAACACATGGGAGAGAATGAACATGAAGAGGCAAAGGAAGAGGCCTCTTGGGCCGTCTTTGGCCGTCGGAATGGCGAAAAGAAATGCATGCCAACATCCTTGAACCACTTAGGGCAAAATTGATGATGTTGGTCTCTTCGGGCCCTCCTGGAGGCATCTCGGGCCGTCTTGGAGGCCTCTTTGGGGCCTCTTGGGCCGTCTTGGGCAATATCGACGCCATGTTAGGCCGTCTTGGAGGCATCTTGGGCCGTGTTGGAGGTATATTGGGGGGCGAAACTATCGGACCATGTGTTCCCCGAGTCGGTTTGGAAAGCCTTCGCGGAACACGTGGGGGAGGAAGAGGAAGAGGAGGAGAAGGAGGAAAAAGGATAAGGGGAGGATGTCTCGTCGGAGCCTCGTAAGGCACTCTTGGGCTCGATTGGGGCATCTTGGGATCGTCTTAGAGGCCATGTTGGGGCTATCTTGGGCTATCTTGGGGCCTCTTGTGGGCCGCTTGGGGCCCTTCTGGGGCTTCTCGGGGGCCTCTTTGGCCGTCTTATGGCGTTCCTGGCCCGTCTGACGCCGTCGGGAGCCGTCTTGGGGGCCTCTGAACCGACTTGGGGTCCTCTTGGGGCGCTTCGGGGCCGTCTTGGAGGCCATCTTGGGCGTCTTGGAGGTCTCTTGGGCCATCTTGGGGCCCTCTTGGAGCCATCTTGGAGGCCTCTTGGACCGTTATAGGGCCCTCTTGGGGGCCTCTTGGGCGATCTTGGGGGCCTCTTGGGCCGTCTTGAGCCGTCGGAATGCCGAGAAGAAGCAAATGCCCAAATCCTCCAAACACCTAAAGAAAATCAATACTTTGGGCCTCTTCGGACCCTCCTGGAGGACCTCTTGGAGGCCTCTTGGGTCGTCTTGGGCCGTCTTGGAAGCTTCTTGGGCGAACTTGGAGATATTTTGGACTCTCGTGGGCCGTTAAGAGGCCGTCTTGGACCATCTTGGGCGGACTTGGCGGCCATCTTGGACCATCTTGGAAGCCATCTTGGGCCAACGTGGCCATCTTGGAGGCCATCTTGAGCTGTCTTGGAGGATTTGTTCCTGGATTGAGGTCCTTTCCGGGTGGCCGGCGGGACGCGCCGGAGCCCCAGGGGGAGTTCTTTTGGCAAAGAACCGAAACCAAAAACGATAGGATTTGGCACGCCAGACACCACTTGCAAGCAACAGGGGGCGGCGGATTGAATGGCCTTCGGTCCATCCCGCCACCATGCTTGCCTTGTGGGCCTGAGGCCAGTGGGATAGTTGTGTTCGCCGTGGACGCACGATCATCGAATGGCCTTCGGTCCATCCCGCAACCGTGCCTGGCTTGTGGGTCTGAGGCCCGTGGGATAGTTGATGGGGTCTCGTCGGAGGTTTGTCGGGGGGGCTTGGAGGCATCCCGCCACCGTGCCTGTTCTGTGGGGCTGAGGCCAATCGGATGGTTGATGGGTCTCCTGGGAGTCCTCTCAGGGGCGTCCTGGAGGCAGCTTTAGCCCTCTTGGGGGCCTCATGGAGGCCTTGTGGGTTTTTTGGAGCTCTCGCGGACTTCGCTGGGAGCTTTTCGGGCAAACTTGTGGGCGTCTCGGGGCCGAAGGCTCGAAATGTCCGTTCGGGTTCCCCATTCGGGCCCCTCTTAGGGTCGTTCTGGGGCCCTTTGGGCCGTCTTGGAGCCCTGTTGGGGGCCGCCTGGGCTGTTTTGGGAGCGATCTTGGGGGTTTCTTGGGCCATCGTGGTGATTGTGACAAGCCAATGTTTTAGAATCATAGGTTCTCCCGGGGGAATGGGAAGATTGCTGCTTCTTGGGGCCCTCTTGGGGGGCCTCCGGGAGCGTCTTGGCGGCATCTTAGGCCGAATGGGTGCCATCTTGGGCGTCTTGGTTCCATCTTTCGGCGACTCGGGGCCCTCTTGGACCGTCTTGGGGGCCCATTGGGGCCCTCTTGGCCCGATGTGAGACCCTCCGTTCCCCATTGGCGCGTTCAACCGGGGGCCGTCCCGGGCTTGGGGGGGGTCCAATTCGCGGTTTGGGGATTATGGGGGGAGACAATCTCACACGCCTAGAGGCCCACAAAGCGTCGGCGGATTAATCCTCACCCGATGTTATCCTCGTTCTGGCTTCGTGTCGGATGGGGGCGAAGAGTCATACAAGTAAATTTGCCAGACACGGCACAGAAACGCGCTCCACTGGCTCCAGCCAGCCGGCGGGAGCAGCCCCCCTCGTCGACACGGCTGGGCGCGGTGGCCCCAGGAGGTGTCCGGGAACCAATCTGGATGGGGCGGGTGGTAATGAGGGGTAGCCCAAATGGGGGGTTAAGGGTTAAGAAGAAGAAGAAGGTCATAAAGGGGCCCTTGCGGTTCCTTCTTGGAGCCAGCTGATGCCCAAAAGGGGCCCTAAAGGGCTTCTTGGGGGCTTTTTTATTCACCCCCCCTTTGGGTCACCCCATTGCAGTGGAAACCAATGCCAAGAAACACCATGCTTACCTCCAGGGTGCCCTGGATTTTTTGGATTTCGATGGTTTTGCTCTGGGAAGCGTGACGTTCCCGCCAAGAATCAGTGGACTTCCTGGGGTCTCAGGGTTGCACTTCTTGTGGAAGGCTTCTTGTGGTCGAGCTCCCACTGCACCGCTCGCCCGACTGGAGCGGATCCGCGCTCGTCTCCCCGTCTTGCCCGACGGGGGCGCGCGGGCACCGCGACGTCCCTAAAAAGGGGGGGGGGGGGCGGGCGCCTCGTTGGGGCAGGCTTCCCTAAGCTGCGGGGCTCGTCCTCCGACGGGCCGCCCGAGGCCCGAGCTCCGAGCCGAAGGCGCGCCGGCTCGAGCGAGAGCGACGGACCTCCTGACGCGACAGCTGGCGTTTGCTGCACGGCCCTGGGCGTTTAACTGAACTCACCACCCACCAAACCACCCCAACCCAACCCGAAGGCCTCAATTTATCCTCGATTTCCAGTGGGGGGGGGGTCGGGGAACGTTGAGAAAACACATGGAATCCGTACCCCCCCCAACCCGAAATTCGAGTCAAATTCGGGTCTTCGGGTTGGGTTGGGGTGGTCTGGTAGGTAGTCATGAGCAGGCCTGTCCTGTTCGATCCCTTCTGTGGGTGCGTCAGCCAAGCGGCTCCGCGTGCCCGGGTGATTACTACCGGGGGTGGGCTTTCTGCCCTCCGCAGGTGTCGAGGGGTTCGCGGCCAGGGTCCAGTTAGTCAGCACGGCCCTCAGCCCCCGCTCGTCCGCAAACGCATGCTTCGAGCCATGATGCGCTAACTAGCTTCTCCTCGGGCCGGGCGGCAGGGAGGGATAACGGGGAAAGGGGGGGTTACGAAGAGAACGCCCAGGGTTCACCAGGGACTGGTTTCCCCCCGAAGAAATCCACGAAAACCCTTGCAAAGGCCTCCCGAAACCCTCCTGAGACCCTCCCAGACCCCTTCCTGGAGGATTGTCGGAGGGTCTCGGGAGGGCTTCGGCCACTCCGAAAGGAAGCAGGGCTGAACCTCAACGGTGTTTTGGCGATTTCGTGGGCCGTGTTCGTTTCGATATCGTTTTGCGGTAAAGGCGGATTGAAGACAAAGAGGGGAAACGAAAACAAAACGAAAACGAAACACACCGTTTAGGAGGTTCAGCCCTGAAAGGAAGCCAGTCCCCAGCGAACCCGCGACCCTCTAAGACTGCGAACGTTGCTGCATGCCGCTGGTCTCTCAGTCCCGCCGCCGAGCGCCGTCCCTCGATACACCGGCGCCTGCGGGCTCCGGTAGGCGCCGAGGACACCTTGCGAGTTGAGTCTCAGAACTCCCCATTCAAGCAGTGACGAAGCGTCCTGGCGTGCCTCCAGGCCTACCAAGCAATGTTCTAAGAACCTCTTGTGGTTGCCACGACATGTTCTGAGAACATGTCTGGTTGGGACTGTCTTGTTTTAACACACCGGGAACAATTCTTTTGTTCTTCGAACATTTTGGGGTTCTAAGAATATTTCGTGGTAGGCCTGTAGGAATGCCGGGACGGTCAGTCACTGCTTAACCCATCTGGTATCCTTCGGTCGGGCACGTCCCTTTGCAAGAGGAAATTGCCAATGGCGACGATTGTTCTATTACTTTTTTTTAAAATAGGTTTGGAATATTTTGTTGGGGCTGTTTCTCATTTTCTGTTTTATAACCCGCCTGTAGGATGACGTGCCCAACCTAGCTTTCGTCCGACCCGACCCCTCTTCCTGGCCACCGTCCTCGGCTCACCCGAGCAGGGGCAGATCGACGCCGCGCGCGCGGAGCCGAAGGCCGACCAGCTGCTCGAGGCCCTCGACGTGAAGGTGTCCGACCGGCAGCTGCAGGCCGCGCTGGCGGAGGTCCGCCAGGAATCGGGGGCAACGCTCTTCGAGATCGGGGCGCCCCTTTTTTGTCACAGAACGGGCGCTTCCGCCAGGGGTCCGGCCCTGGGATCACCCTGGCCCCCGACTGCCCGCGCAGGTCGATCCAGCCTTCGAGAACACCACGGAGAGATGAGCTGGTGTCTATAGTGCTCCGGCTGTGATTTCTGAGGGTGTCTCAGGTTTCTCAGGAGGGAAAGAAACACACAGACACAATTAATCGTCCATCTCAGGAAAATATGTCAAAATATGGGAAGTGGGGGGGAAGACAAAAACCTAGAAAATATAGGAAAATAGGGGGACTCTTTTATTTGTGTGTATTTATTTGTGTGTCCTGGGGCCCCTTTAGTTTCCTGCGACGTCGGACCCCGGTGTCGCCCACCGATCGCCGACTGGGGCCCGACAGCCCCGCCCCGCTCGGGAGCCTGCGGCTTCGCTATGGGAGGGACATCGCCGCACTGTCGGCGAGGGATCGCCGACGCTACAGTCGAGGCAGATTAGGAGGTCGACCCTGCCAACTCCAGGGTACGTACTCCAGATTTCGTAATAGAAGGGAGGGGGTCTGGACCCTCCAAGACAAGCCATTTCAGACCTCCCCCGTGGGAGAACCCTCCAAAACATCATCCCCAGACCCCCCAGGCCCTCCAAGATAGCCTGGAAGAGACCCCCCCCGAAATGAGACCCCCCTCCCTTTATTACGAAATCTGGAGTACCTTTGTGTCCTGTGCCTCACGACCCATGCTTCTACATTCACATGGCAATGTGGCCCTCGGAAGAGTCTTGTGTCCTCTCGCGTGTCCTCTTCAATCCACCCCGACCGTGACTGACTGCGTGTGTCCGCCCCCCCTGAGCTCGGCACCTCCCAGGCATACTTGTACTAAATGGGTGTTGGCCGCGCAAGGGGCGACGCTCCGGCTCGGAAGTATTCTAGGGTAATCGCTCCGTGGTCTGCGCTCTCTGGCCATGCCGTTCAGGAAATTGTACATCATATAGTGGGGGCGCTCATCAAGAAACCAGATGCTGCTCGTCAGGGCATCCTTATGTTGCCCCCTATCGTACTTAGGGACCACATTCTGGTAGAACTAATGTCGAGCACTCGGAAAAGTGTCAAAACAGTGTCGAAGCAGTGTCGGACGAGTGTCTCCCAGGGCGCGCATCAAGGAACCATATGTCGGAGGTTGATAGAACTCCTGCCCTGACAGGTCGATTAGCGAATTGGCCGTTTTCGGTTCGTGAGAGGGCGTCGCGGGCGTCATTTTTGCGGGTCTAGGTCCGTCGGTGTCGGTCTTAGGCCAGTTTCACCCAGGGGAGGTTTACGAAAGGGAGGTTTGTCCACCGCCGAAAATGCTGTTCGTCAGGGTATCCTGGGTTTCTTCGCTCCGCGCGCTGCGCGGCGACTTCCCGCGGCCGTTGCGGGAGCTGCTGCGCTCAGGGTGCTCCAGGTGTTCCCATCGGTGCGCTTCGCGCGCGGGTTTTCAGGGTTGGGTGTCTTGCGAGGGTTTCTTGCGGCCGCGCCTGCACTGTATACGATTTTGAGTCACATGTTGGATTGAGCGCGCGTCTCCAGCAGAGGCACATACATAACTCCGCGAAGCTAGAAGCAAATTTTGCCGACCCCCCCATCGCCCCCGATTTCAATGTTCAGGTGCGCGCGCGGCACGGTCCGCGCACGCCGACTCAATGTTTGAAGTCAGTTGTTCTACAGTCAAACAAACAACTGTGGGTACGGGGCTGCGGACGCGGCGCAGGACACATTTGCGTCAAGAGTTGTGGGGGGATGTAGTACCGGTGCGTACGTCTTTATGCGTCCCATGAGCCGGTCCCCTCCCTGACGCTGCCCTTCTCAGGAGGTGCTTGGGGTCGAGCGCGGCGTGGGAGGGCGCCTGTGCGAGGTGGGCGCCGCGGTCTGTGCCCTGAACGAGGAGGCCCTCGCCTCCCGCGGCTTCCGGGAGCGATGCCGCCCATTATTATTTGGCTGTTGCTGCTGCTGCCAGCTGTAGCTGGGGCCCCTCCGCATCCTCCTCCTCCTCCTCCTCCTCGTCTCCCTCCTCTTCTCCCTCCTCCTCCATCTCCTCCTCCTCCTCCTCCTCCTCCTCCTCCTCCTCCTCCTCCTCCTCCTCCTCCTCCTCCTCCTCCTCCTATTTTTGTTTACGCTGGTCAGACATGAAGAACTGGGTTTGTTGCGTCGTCGTCCTCCTCCTCCGCTCTTTTACGCTGATCAGACATGAAGAGATGGGCTTGTTGCGTCGTCCTCCTCCTCCTCCTCCTCGTTTGACCAGACATGAAGAACTGGGCTTGTTGCGTCGTCCTCCTCCTCCTCCTCATCCTCCTCCTCTTCGTCCTCCTTCCCCTCCTCCTCGTCCTGAGGAGGCCATTCGAGTGATATCCCCCACGAGGTAACACGTCCCGACAGAATTGGTTGGTGGTCATCCTTGGGTAGTCCTCCTCCTCCTCCTTCTCCTCCTCGTCCTCCTCCTCCTTCTCCTCGTCCTCCTCGTCTTCCTCCTGCTCCTCCACGTCTCATTCCTATGGAGGAGGAGCAGGGGGAGGAGGAGGAGTAGGAGGGTGCTGTAGAGGAATAATGATGTTCCGCGATTGGTGGGACCCCAGTCCTTCAATAAGGTTGTCGAAATGCTGCTTTGTTTCTTCTGCCGGGGGGGGTCTAAAGACCCTTCAGGGTGACCCTTGCCTTCCTGGACATCCCCTGCCCACGCTTGACCGCTCTGGGTGACGGCCAGCCCCGCTCGAGAAGCCTCTGCAGGGGCGTCCAGTTGCCCCTTGCACCCCTATCGCGCCTCCTTGCTGTGTGTTCTGACTGCACTTCGCCTCTGCATCCGGGCGGCCCCCCGCAGGAGGGCCTGGAGGCCGCGGGCGGCATCGGCGGCCTGGCGCGCCGCCTCGGGGACGTGGAGGCCCTGACAGCCGACCTCTGCTCTCGCCGCGTGGCACCCCTGCCCGGGTAAAACGACGCGAAGATCGGGACAAAGTCGGATCGGGATAACTCGAAATCTCTGAGAATCGGCGGGTTTGGAGGATGTATTGGGCGCCGCGGCCGCTCCAGAGCGTTCCGGAACGCTCTGAGAGCGCTCCGGAACGCTTTGGAGCGATTTATCCCGATCCTAGCCCTGTTTTACCGGGGAGAGGCGCTCCATCCGGAGTGCAGCGGGAACCCATGCCAAGAAACCCTCTGCTTGCCTCAAGGGTGCCCTGTGGGTTTTTTGGGGGGCTCGGTGGTCTTGCGATGGAAAGCGTGGCGCTCCCACGTCACAAGTCAGTGGACGTCCTGGGATCTCAGGGTTGGGTTTCTTGTGGAAGGCATCTTTCCCGCGAAGACTCCCTGGTGCCGAGAACGGTCAAGAACGTTTCGCGAGGGCTGTTAGGAGCCACAGGCTCAGAAAAACTTCCCGCGAGTGCCCCCAGATACCCGAAACTATGAAAGACTTCCCGCGAGGACCCCCAGAGGCCGCAAATGGCTAAGAACCTTTTGCGAGTGCTTTCAGGAGCCACAGCCTGAGAAAAACGTCCTGCGTGGGCCACCTGCGGCCGAAAGCGAAGACAACTTCCCGTGAATGCTTCCAAAGGCAAAACAAAACATGGAAAATCATGCCGTGAGGTACACCGAGAAGTGAACTTTGCTGGAATTTTGCCTTATGTGGGGCCCAGAAACCGAACACCGCAGAAGCCTTACCGCGGGAACTACCGGGGGGCAGAACAGTCAGAAACATGTCACACGAGGACTCCACTAGGCAGAAACATTTGAAACAACTGCATGAGAGCTCCCAGAGGCTGACAGCGGCGAAGAACGAAGAACTTCCCGTGAGGGCCCACCAGAGGTTGATAATTTCGGAAAACCTTTCGTGGTGAGGGCCCCCCCACAGGCAGAAGCCATAAGACAATCATCTCGAGAGGGCATCAGAGAGGTCGAGCAATAGTTTTGAACCTCACATGAGAGCTCCTAAGACGCAGAACATCGTGATACTAATCATTACTAAAAAAGGAGTTCCCCACATAATGATGTTATCGAGTTAGCGGGATAGGGGGGGGCGCCAAATGCCTCAGTGGGCAGCGTGGCGGGGCCTCCGTGGGCGAAGTCGGAGCCTTTTGGGCAGCGTCTAGGGCCTCGCGGGGCCTCCCTGGAGGGGTGGGGGGGGCACGAAACCGTGTAAATGATGTGTGGTTCCCATGCAGTCCTCGCTCTGGCGTGGCCACCCTGGAGGGGTGGAAGGGGCAAGACGCCGGGTAAATAATGTGGTTCCGATATCTTCCTCGCTCTGGCGGGGCCTCCCTGGAGGGGTGGGAGGTGGGAGGGGCACGAAACCGTGTGCAGAATCTAATGTTTAGATACCGTCCTCGCTCTGGCGGGGCTTCCCTGGAGGGGTGGGAAGGGCACAAACGCCGAGCAAATTATGTGTGGTTCCAATACCGTCCTCGCACTGGCGGGGCCAACCTGGAGGGGTGGGATGGGCACGAAAGCGTGTAAATAATATGCGGTTCCGATACTGTCCTCGCTCTGGCGGGGCTCGGAGGGGGACGAAGCCTTGTAAATAATGCGCGGTTCCGGTACCGTCCTCGCTCTGGCGGGGCCACCCAGGAGGAGTCGGATGGGCACGAAGCCGTGTAAATAATGTGTGGTTATGATATCGTCCTCGCTCTGACGTGTCCACCCTGAAGGGGTGGAAAGGCACGAGTAGTAGTAGTAGTAGTAGTAGTAGTAGTAGCAGTCGTAGTAGTAGTAGTAGTAGTAGTAGTAGTA
>CAUYUJ010015151.1:134157-136551 GCA_963575745.1 Prorocentrum cordatum | reverse complement strand
TAGTAGTAGTAGTAGTAGTAGTAGTAGTAGTAGTAGTAGTAGTAGTAGTAGTAGTAGTAGTAGTAGTAGTAGTAGTAGTAGTAGTAGCCGGATTAGTAACAGTTGCAGTAGTGATCGTACAATTCATCGTAGCAGGCGTCGTCGTACTTGTAGTAGTCGTAGTAATAGTAGTAGTAGCAGTAGTAGTAGTAGTAGTAGTAGTAGCAGTCGTAGTAGCAGTAGTAGTAGTAGTTGTTGTTGTAATCTTAGTACTAGTTCGGGGGTGACAAGCCGTAGTAGTAGCAGCTGCAGTAGAAGCAGCAGTAGTGGTAGTAGGAGTAGTGGTCGTAGTAGTAGCAGTAGTAGTAGTAGTAGTAGAAGAAGAAGTAGTAGTAGTCGTAGTAGTAGTAGTAGCAGTAGTAGTCGTAGCGATAGTCGTCCCAGCATTCGTAGTAGTAGTAGTAGTAGTAGTAGTAGTAGTAGTAGTAGTAGTAGTAGTAGTAGCCGCAGGAATATTATTAGTCGCCGTAGTAGTCATACTTGTAGTTGTTGTAGTATTAAAAGGACGAGAAGAAGGGGGAAAAAGATGGGTCTGAGGTGAATGATAGGATGTCTGTGTAAAAACAAGACACCCCGTCTCAGAACGTTGGAAACCTTGCAAAACCCTTCACGGGAACACCTATACGAGCGGAGCAACCTTTCAAGGTGACGCCCTCCCCAGTATTAGTACTATTAGTAGTAGTATTAAGTCAGTACTAGTGGTGTAGTAATCGTAGCGGCAATGGTAGCCATAGCAGGATAGCAGTAGTAGTAGCAATAGTAGAAGTAGTAGCAGTAGTAGTGGTAATAGCAGCCGTAGTAGTAGTAGTAGTAGTAGTAGTAGTAGTAGTAGTAGTAGTAGTAGTAGTAGTAGTAGTAGTAGTAGTAATAGTAGTAGTAGTTGTAGTAGTAGTAGTAGTAGTATTCGTAGTATTCGTAGTAGTAGTAGTAGTAGTAGTAGTAGTAGTAGTAGTACGTACTAGTAGTACTCGTAGTAGCAGAAGTAGTCGCAGTTCGGGGTGGGACGCCGTGGTAGTAGCAGTGGTAGCAGGAGAAGTAGTAGTGGTGATAGTTTAGTAGCAGTCGTAGTAATAGTGGTAGTAGTAGTAGTAGTAGTAGTAGTAGTAGTAGTAGTAGTAGTAGTAGTAGTAGTAGTAGTAGTAGTAGTAGTAGTAGTAGTAGTAGTAGTAGTAGTAGTAGTAGTAGTAGTAGTAGTAGTAGTAGTAGTAGTAGTATTAGTAGTAATAGTAGTAGTAGTTGTAGTAGTAGTACTAGTAGTAGTAGTAGTAGTAGTAGTAGTAGTAGTAGTAGTCGTAGTAGTAGTAGTTAGTCAGTAGTAGTAGTTCGTTAGTAGTGTTAGTTAGTTAGTAGGTCGTAGGTTAGTCGTGAGTAGTGGTAGTAGTAGTAGTAGGTAGTAGTAGTAAGGCAGCAGTACTAGTAGAGTAGTAGTGGTCGTAATTGTAGTAGCAGAATAGTAGTAGTAGTAGTAGATAGTTAATAGTAGTGAGTATAGTAGTAGAGTATTAGTAGTCGTAGTAGTAGTAGTAGTAAGTAGGTAGCAGGTAGTAGTAGGAGTGTAGCAGTAGTAGCCGGTAAATTTATTCGTGGTATAGTAGCAGTTAGTAGTAGCAGCAGTAGGCGTAGTAGTAATTACAGTCTAGTGGGAGGTGGGAGTAGTAGTAGTAGTCGTAGCAGTAGTAGTAGTAGTAGTAGTAGTAGTAATAGTAGTACTCGTAGTAGTATATGTAGTAGTAGTAGTAGTAGTAGTAGTAGTAGTAGTAGTAGTAGTAGTAGTAGTAGGAGTAGGAATCGGCGTCGTAGTAGTCGTAGTAGTCGTCATAGTAGTAGTAGTAGTAGTAGTAGTAGTAGTAGTAGTAGTAGTAGTAGTAGTAGTAGTAGTAGTAGTAGTAGTAGTAGTAGTAGTAGTAGTAGTCGGGGCAGCAGTAGCAGTAGTAGTAGTAGTAGCAGTAGTAGTCGTAGCAGCAGCGGTAGTAGTAGTAATAGTAGTAGTAGTCGTAGTAGTAGCAGTAGTATTCGTATTAGTAGTAGTCGTAGTGGTAGTAGGAATACTAGTAGTAGTAGTAGTAGTAGTAGTAGTAGTAGTAGTAGTAGTAGTAGTAGTAGTAGTAGTAGTAGTAGTAGTAGTCGTAGTAGTAGTAGCAGCAGCAGCAGCAGTAGTTGTAATAGTAGCGATCGTAGTCATACTAACCGTGGGAGTAGCAGTCGGAATATCAGTAGTAGTGGTAGTAGTAGTGGTAGCCATAAAGCTCGGATGGGAAGTCGTAGTATTAGTAGTGCTAGTACCCGTGCGGGCAGTAGTAGTAGTAACAGCAGTACTAGTATTGGTGATCTTAGTACGAGGAGCAGGAGGAGGTG
>CAUYUJ010015151.1:84157-131657 GCA_963575745.1 Prorocentrum cordatum | reverse complement strand
GCGGGCCTCCGGCCCCCCCTCTTTCCACCCCCCTTTTGTAGACCAGACTTTAGTTGCTGTTGGCGACTGGTCAGGACCCCTCCCCCCATCGGAAGCTATCCGCACGCTGGAGGACGCTTTTTGTATCCGCTGGCTGCGAGCGTGAGGGGGGGGGGTCAGCCAGCGCCGGATCTTGCAGAATCCGAGCCAGGGGTGCACTGGCTCGGGCTAGCGCGCAGGATCTTGAGCCTGGCCCACCCGGGTTTGCATTGACCAGGGCCAGTACAAGCCCGATTGGGACTGGCCGAGTCCCAAACAGCGCCGACGCGAACCGTGACCTGACGGGGGGGGCGCTTACAGCCGTTACTTCCGGGAAGGCCAGGCTGGAGGGGGGTGGTGACCAGGGGGGTGGTCCCATGGCCGGGGCCATGATCTATCCCCGGATTTCCTGGCTCTTTTTTCTTTGTTCAATAGGTGCTGTGGTTGCCCCTTTCGCCCGCGCACATGCCTCGGGCAATGATTTTCGAATCCCCCTCCTTAGACCTCCCCTTTTGGGACGCGAGCAGTATAACAATTGGGCGACGCCACAAGAAACGGGATCGTCTCCGCCGACATTGGCGCGGAAGCTTTCCGAGCAATGTGGCGCGTGAGAGCGTTCATCTCCATTGTGGCGTGCCCCGCTGGCGGCCCGCGTAAGCCACCGCGCGAGGTCGCTACAGTCGACTCGCATAGTAAGGATGAGCGGCCTTCAAAGGTTAGTCTCGCATCCCTCCCCTTTGGCCCATCCTTGGACGCTTTTCGCTGGCTGCGCCCCGCCTGCAAAGTGTCGGCATGGCCTTCCAAGGCCCTTGCATCCTCATCGTGCGTCCTTATTGTACGGGTGGGCTGCACACTGGAAACCCACGCCAAGAAACACCCGGCTTGCCTCCAGCGTGTCCTGGGTTTCTTGGGTTTCGGTGATTTTGCCATGGACAGCGTGAGGTTCCCACACCAAACATCGATGGACGTCCTGGTGTCTCAGGGTTGCGTTTCTTATGGAAGGTTTCTTGTGGTCGAGTTCCTACTGCCTGTCATCTCGTGTACGTCCCCTTTCTTCGTCGCTCCATTGGAGCGTGTTTCTTTATTGCTTGGGGCATACTGGGTGGGCATTATAGCCCCCGGCCCCTCCTCCGCCCCCCAAAGTAACGCCCCTCACCCCCCCCCCTGGTGCGCTCCGGGCACTGCCGCCGTGCGCACGGCGGGGGGGAGGCGTTACATTGTACCCCCCCTCCCTCTATGATGCCCAGCATCGCCGAACATGCAGAAGAAACGGCCCTACGTTCGCGCAGCGTGAAAAGGAGGAGAAGGAGGAGGAGGAGGAGGAGGAGGAGGAGGAAAAGGAGGAGAAGAAGACACGCGCTCTGGGCCCCCAGCCTCTGCCGAGGCGGCGCTGGCGGACCTGCGCCCCCGGCCCCTGGGCAGGCCGTGCGCGGCGCGGGCGCCGCCCGCCTCGCCCGCGCCGGCGCCCGCCTGGCCGGCGCGCCAGCAGCCCTGCCACGGCGGGGGCTCGTCGGACCTGGAGGTTTCGGGGGCGCCCAATCGGACAGGGCTGGGGCGAGGATCAGCCACGCGCAGAGGGGGGTCGGGGAGGGGGGCGGGCTGCTCAGAAGCATCCCTGCTCAGAAGGCGCGCCAGCAGCCCTGCCACGGCGGGGGCTCGTCGGACCTGGAGGTCTCGGGGGCGCCCAATGAAAACGACGCGAAGATCGGGAAAAAATCGGATCGGGATAACTCGAAATCTCTGAGAATCGGCGGGTTTGGAGGATGTCTTGGGCGCCGAGGCCGCAACAGAGCGTTCCGGAACGCTCTGAGAGCGCTCCGGAACGCTCTGGAGCGATTTATCCCGATCCTAGCCCTGTTTTACCAATCGGACAGGGCCGGGGCGAGGATCGGCCACGCGCAGAGGGGGGCATCGGGGAGGGGGGGCGGGCTGCTCAGAAGCACCCCTGCTTCTAAGAAGCCCTCCCCGCTCCCTCCACCCCCTTGTGCGCGCCGCCAAGAGGAGGAGTCCGTTCCAGGGCGTTCTGGAAGGCTCCCAGAGCATCACCACGTTGCCACCACCCTTCCACAAGATGTTTTGGCGCACGGAGCAGTACGGAGGGAGCGGCGGCGGAGGGGAAAGAAGCACGATGACCTTGACCAAGATGTCGCGGCATCGCATCCACAGCTTATGCCGGTTGTCGCCGATTCGTTAGATTGGTCCACGACTCGACCGTGACCAAGGTGGACGGTGAGCAAGATTCGGACGGGGCTGGGACGAGGACGAATCCGTTCCAGAGCCTTCCGGAACGCTCTCAGAGCGCTCCAGAACGCTCTGAGAAGGCCGCGGCGCCCGAGACATCCTCCAGAGTCGCCGGATCTCAGAGATTCTTGATTTCTTTTCCACCGATGTTATCCTCGTCCTGTCTTCGTCTGACCCAAGAGCCCAGGAGTCGGTCGGCCACGCGCAGGGGGGGGTGGGGGGAAGGTTTCTTGGAAGCACTCCTGCTTCTTAGGAGGCGCAGGCTTGTCTGCAGACGTAGGGTAGCCGTTCCCCCTCCCCTTACCCCCCTGTGCGCACCGCCAGCAGGAGGCTCAGACAGGCTCGCGTCGTGAAACATCGTGGCGGCTGATTTTTCGCCGTTTCAGGGCGACGGGATCTATACATGTCCGTTGCTCCTGGCCAGGAGCAGTCGAAGTGCGTGCCTATATTCTACATAGTCAGATGGCCCTATATACGTGTATATGTAGATACACATATATGTTCCGTGTATGTATATATATATATATATATATATATGTATCACATACATACATATATATATATAATACATTTCATATATACTCATAGAATGTATGGTATAATATATATATTATATATATATAGACACCAACCGATACGTGTATGGATAGCTCGATATGCATATCTATACATCTATATATACATCTATATATATTTGCATATATAGATTGTAGATTACGTAGATATCCCGTCGTCCCACTTTTTCAGCATCTGGGGGGGTGGGGTCCCCCCCGACGCGCCGAGCTGGGGGGTGGCTCGGACTCTCCTGGGGCTCTCTCTCTTCGGGGACCCCGGTTCAATCGACAACCGACCTTCCTACCTTTTGATGATGAAAACCCTGTCCTAAGTACAGTGTCGGAATGTTTGGGGACCCCGCGCTGGGAAAATCAGGACATCGCATGTCTGGAGAGACATCGGCCTCGCGTAAGGGCGACTCTTCGCCGGAGGGGCCCCCCAAACTCTGGTTTGCGCGCTTGGATTTGGACCCCCCGCGGCCCCCGAAAGCCGGGCACCAGTTGTCACAATTTGCCTAGGGTGAAGTCGGGCCTGTCACTCTACAGGGGGAATGTTCAAAATAGTAGAACAAGTAGTCGGGTGAATATTTTTGGAGTATTTGTTTAGGATTTTGGGGGCATGTTTGGGGTAGGTTTTATGTTTTTCGCACAACATCCGCCTGTAGGGGGGGGACACGCCCGACCTGAGCCCAAGGCCGCTCGTGCGTGCAGCCGACGACAGGGACGGAGCCGGGGAGAGTCCGAGGCCGCGGCTGAGAGGCCAGGACCGAGGGACCGAGCCTGGGGACTCGGGCGAGGGCAGAGGGGCAGAGGGCTCGGAGAGGTTGCTAGGCCTCCTGCCCTGACACGTCGACCTGCCGTGCAGCCGTCTGGCTCTGCTGCGCAGGGAGAGTGAAGCCCTGAAAGCTTGGAAGAGGGTCTGGAGGAGGAGAAGGAGGAGGAGGAGGAGGAGGAGGATTGGAGGCTGCTAGACCTCATACGCTGACACGTCGATTAGTGGATTGGCCGTTTTCGGTCCGCGAGAGGGCGTCGCGGCCGCTGTCACTAAGGGGTGGTTTGCTAAAGGGGGGTTTATCCACCGCCGAAGAGCTGGAGAAAAATAGGCTGGGGACGATTCCCCAGTTTGGGGTATGTTTTGCCAATTTTTCTTTTTCGTTCAAAATCCGCCTGTAGGGGGACATGCCCGACCTAAGGCTACGTAGGGGGGGAGAGGATGGCGGAGGGGGGCGGAGGCGGGGGCGCGTCGGACTTCCCGTCAGGGCCAGTCTGGGGCAACGTCAGAGGGGATCAAGCTAGGCCTCCCGGGTGGGGTCTGAGAAGACTCGGTCGGAGGACCGCGCCGCATCGCCGATACATCGGCCATGCGGCTCGGTGTGGATTCCGATTTTCTTCACGCTGGCGTCGCCGACGCATCGCCGAAGTCGCGCGGCGCATCGCCGATTCATCGGCGATGTATTGGCGATGCGGCGCGATCCTGCGACCCCATTTGCTCGGACCCCATTTTGGAGGCCTCTCGATAAGGGGGGGAGCCGTTTTGAGATGTTCACGCGTGTTCGTCGTTTCTCATCGGTTTTCCGAGCTCGGGATGTCCTCCAGCGGCTGCACCTCGCCAAGGGGTTTCGCGGGTGCCTGGACCGTCCTGAGAGGAGGCCCGAGTTACCAACCGAAAGAGAGACATTGCAGTCAGATAGATTGTCCGAGATCTGCGTGGATTCTTAAATCGACGTTCAGCCACCCTGGCGGCGCCTCCATCGCTGCCTCTGGCGCGCTCCGCGCGTCAGGGAGTGGAGGACCAGCGCAGATCTAAGAAATTCGCCTAGAGCTCTGAATGTTGATGTTTACGCCGTTGTTTCGTCTCCCTCGGCAGAGGCATCCAGAACCCAGACATTGAACGGGTTGAACAAACCGAAGCTGAGCTTTTGCGCTGTTTACAGCCTTGGGGGCCTTCGCTGGGCACCCTCACCATAGACAACTCCTGGGAATGAAAAGCCAGTCCCCAGGAAGGGGTCCAAACTTCGGGGACCCCGCATTGAAGAAAACAAGATGTCGGGTTTCTGGGGAGGGTGGCAAGGACGTTCTCGTCGTCGAAGGTGGAGGGGAGAGGGGCGATCAGTTTTTCCGTTCGCTTTCCAGCAGCTGCGCCCAGGCTGGGGTGCCCGATCGTCTCGAACGGCCGCCAGGGGCTCGAGTTATGACCCGAAGTCCACCAGGCGCCGAGGGAGGCGAGCCCAGGTGCGCGTTTATGCGCATGTGGATGTCATGGCCAGGGCCATGACACCTCCCGGGCCCCATGACACCTCCGCCCCCGCGCGCACGCGTCGGGACACGCTGGGCTAACCACCCCTCTGCCTGCCCCCCACCCTCTCCGGCGCGTACCCGAGAGGCGGCGTTTGGAAGCCTGCGCGAGCGCCTCACGAGGAGTGGGCGGCACGCACACGGGGGCGGCGTGAGGCGGGCGGCCTTCTCGGAGAGGAGGGCCTTGACCACCAGAAACAATTTCGAGCACCAATAAAGCACCGAAATTGGAGGGTCTTCACGTTTCGGGCCCTGGGAGGCGATACTCTTTCGATACTGTTTCGGTACTTGTCTGGGTGCTCGACATTATTTAATCGCTTCGCTCATTCCGCCGGCCCGTATTGTGCCATCGCAGGCGTTTGCTTGCGCGTTCGTGGCCTCTTGGAGCCTCGGTGGGGCCGTTTGGGGCCTCTTGGCGCCTCTTTTTAGGCCTCTTGGAGAACTCGGGAGGCCTCCAGGGGGCCTCCTGAGCTCTCGTGACGGTCTCTTGGGGGGCTTTCTGCGGGCACTTGTCTGGGTGCTCGACATTATTTCTGGGATGTGGTCCTTAAGTACGGTGGGAGCAACATCAGGCGAGGAGCCCTCTTTGGAGGTGCCCGGCGGCTTCTCGGGGGCCGCCCCACGAGGCAGTTGCTCTCTAGATTCGGAGTCTCGGGCGAGAGTGGAGGCTTTTTTCCCGAAGGGCTTAGGCGACCCCTCCTCCTCCTCCTCCTCCTCCTCCTCCTCCTCCTCCTCCTCCTCCTCCTCCTCCTCCTCCTCCTATCCTCCAACTGTCATCATCCGTTCCTCCTCCGTTCCTCCTCCGTTCCTCCTCCGCCTCCTCCTCCTCCTCCTCCTCCTCCTCCTCCTCCTCCTCCTCTTTGGAGTCCCAACTGGGCCCTTTAGGGCCTATTTTCTTCACTCCCCACATAGGTCACCCCCATTGCCCTCCGCCCGGCTGGCCCTCTTCGGCCACGCGCAGAGGGGGGCGGCTTTTCAGAAGGAGGCTGCTCCTCAGAAGGCGCGCGCCGCGGGCCCTGTCTGTAGAAGGAAGGCCCGCGTCTTCTAAGCCCTTCTAAGAAGCTTTCCGCCGCCAAGAGTAGGGCAACGAAAAATTGCATAAACATAAAAACTCGGAGGTCCGCGCAGATTCGCGCTGGATCCCCCTCCCTGGCGCGCGCTAGGGGCTGCGCCAGAGGCGCCGCCAAGGGGGTGCCCAGCGCAGATCCGAAAAATCCGCGCGGACCTCCGCATTATTATGCTTATGTCATTCTTCGCTCCCCTGAAGAGAACCCCGCCCCCGCGTGCGCGAGCGCCCCGCGAGCATGCAGGATGCCGCCCAAGGGGAGGGCGGCGCGCCCGCCCCGCCCTCGGGCAAGCGGGCGCGGCGCCCTGGAGGCTGCTTCCTGTGAGGCGGCGAGGGGGAGGCGCTCTGGGGGGGTCCGCTGCGGGCCCGCCGTCGGCACGCCCGAGGTGGGCCGGGGGCGGCCACAGCCGCACTAGGGGCACGAACCATGACATAAACTCCTCCTCCTCCTCCTCCTCCTCCTCCTCCTCCTCCTCCTCCTCCTCCTGCTCCTCCTCCTCCTCGGAGGTCCGCACGGATTTCTCGGATGGGCGCTGGGGCCCTTTGGCGGCGCCTCCGGCGCCGCCCCTGGCGCGCTCCGCGCGCCAGGGGGGCTCCGCGCGCCAGGGAGGGGGGACCGGCGCAGATCCAAGAAATCTGCGTGGAGCGCCAAGAGTTTTTTATGTATGTGGTGGTGCCTCTTTTCCTAACATGTGAGCCGTGCCCCCGCCCACCACGATGTCCAGAAGGGGGGTGGGGGCTCTCTTCGTTCGGGGGTCCCTGAGCGGAGTGAGCCCCCCCCCCCCCCACCTCCCTTGGAAATCGTGGGGGGCGGGGGAAGGGTTCGCATGTGGCCATCTAGGGTCGGGGGGTGCCACAGGTGCCCCTGGCCCGAGATGCCCCAAGCCTATCGCTCAGCTTGGGAGGGGTGCTCTTTGAGGCCGGGGGGGCCCTCCTTGGTGGAAATTCGAGAGCGGTGTGTTTTGAGAGTCCCCCTCTGGGGGAGCAAATGTGCGGCTTCTATCGGATTTCAACACGGTTATTGTTGCTTGGGGCTTCATGGTAATTTTCTTTTGTGCACGATTTCAATAAGACCCTTCGTTTGAAGATTGTAATCGAATTCTTTTTGTTGAGATGTTCAAATTGATTTCTTTGTGCAAGATGTCAACACATGTTTGTTTGTAGAGGATATCAATTACATTCGTTTGGTACAGGATTTCAATGGGATTTCTTTGTTGCGGATTCCAATAGGGTTCCTTATATGGAAAAATCAGTTCGTTTCCTACTGTAGAGGGTTAAAATGGTTTTTTTGTTATAGGTAATTCCAATCGGGCTTATGTTGTTGAGGATTTCAATGAGAACCCTTGTAAAGGGGATTTCAATCAAATTTGTTTGTAGGGAGTTTCAGTTAGAATATGTGTGTGGACGATTTCAAGAATATTTCTTTTGCGGTTGGCCTCATCAGAGTTCCACCCGAATGTATTTTCCATTCTTTAAAACCAAATAAATATTGAAAACCTGCACAGATCTCGGACATCGAAAAAGCAGATGTCGCTTGTGACTCCTTCGGGGTTTTTCAAGTCCAGTGATTTTGAATGGCGTGAAATTTCAAAGAGTATCAAGCGGAACAGCGCTCATGTAGCAAAATAGAAGCAGGAACTACAGCCTCATTTTTTATTGTTGAAAATGCACGCCAGACGACATCATTGGATTTTAATAGTAATTAAGGGAGTCACAAGCGAAACCTTGTTTTTTTCTCAATTTTACTCAAAACAAATGCGCAAACTATTAAGGATCTTAATTCAAAAAATATGGACAACCAGATTCGGGTGGAATCCAGATTCGGCCCACCACAACAGGAATGCGATTGAAAACCTCCACAAGAGCAATCCCATTGAAATCCTCTACAACATGATTCGAGTGACATCCGCCACACAAGGAATCCAATTGAAACCCTCGGCGCAAGGAATTCCATTGAAATCTTGTACAACACGAGCTCTATTGACTGTACAAAAGGAATTCCATTTACATATTTTACACAAGGAACCGTTATGCAACCTTTCACACAATGACTCCCCTTTCAAGTCCGCAACAATTAGGAATCCGATTGGGAAGCGCAACGCGAGGAATTCGACCGAAACCTTCTTACACATGGAATACTATTGAAGTCCTCCGCAAACGGAATCAGATCGAGGTCCTTCACAAAAAGGAGATATAAACAAAATGAGTTTTGCCGACACCGTCTACACAATTAGTTCCATTGGATATCACTCCGGGAGGTCGTTTATTGCAAATCATCGACTCTTCCGCCAAAGGAATATGAGTTAGATCCCCCACAACAATGCCACTCCTCTGCCGCCGCCGCTACCCTTCCTTGGCCAACTGGTTGCTGGTGGTGGATGGGGTAGTGCATTCGGCCCTTCCTACCACCACCACTGCTCGCGTGTGCTTCTAGTCATGTTGCTGCAGAGTCCATCCGCCCCTCATGTCAGGCTGTTGTCATGTCATCGGCCTTTCCTACCACCTATTCTTTCCTTCCTACGAGTGTTTCGAGCCATGTTGCTGCAGATGCCACCACGCTTCCGCCACCAACGCTACGCCACAACCAAGACTACACCGCCACCACCACCGCCCCTTCTGAGCCAGGGTGATCGTGGCGGTGGTGGTGCTGACGGCGTTGGTGGAGGCGCTGCCAACGCCACCGCCACCGACACTTCCACAGTCTACAAATTATATACGTAATACCTGTACGACTGCCGATCACCACCACTCAGTGCTACAGCGCTTGTTCGGAAGGATGCTGGACCACCGCTGTCGCTGGAACCAGACCACCACCACCAGCGGTGCATCACCGCCACCGCCGCTACCCGCTCTGGGTCAGGAATGGAGATGGTGGCGGCGTTGCAAATTCTCCCATTACCACCCACACCAACATCTGTCGCCGCGTCTCGGGCGGATGCAACCACCGCTAGCACAAGTCCGTGCACCGCCGCAATTGCGACCCCCCCACCACCACCTATACTCCTTCTGCGTACAGGGGGTGGCTGTGGTGCTTGCGGCGGTGGATGCGATCTCTTCCCACGGCCACCAGCACATCCATCGAGGGAAGTGGATGGCCAGCAGGAAGAAAATACAGGGGGATGGTGATAAAGTTGCGCAGGTGCGACTGCTTCTAGTGTTGCTGCTGCCACCACCGATACATCAACCACCGACACCATCCTGTCCAATCGCCACCGCCATTGCCCTTTCTTGGCAAAGGATGGCGGCCGTGGCGGTGGATGTTGTGGCGGATGCGACACCATCCTGCCAACGCCAACATTGAAGTCCACGGGTGGCCATCATAGCTCCCAGTGCTGCCACCACAACCAAGTGATGCTGGTACGTGTGCGGCTGGTTCTACCAGGTTCCACGACTACCGCCACCGCCATCACCTACATCACACCATCGAACTTTGCGCACATGGGGGATGGCGGTTGCGGCTGTTGTGGTGGTCGATGGGCCTTTTGTCCAATCGCCACCATCACGCCACCAACGTCTGCGAATGCGTCCAATGCTGCTGTTTGTGCCGCCACCACCACCTCCGTCTCTCCACCCCCCAATCCCGCGGCCAACACTACCTTTGGCAGGCGATAGTCACGGTGGCGCTGAAGGCAATCCCCAACTATCCACACCGGTGGATAAAACCATGGCTCTTGTCCACCAGGGGGGGGTCGGGGACCTCTTGGGTCGTCTTAGAACGTCGCGTCGCTGAAAAGGCACGGCAAGGCAACAAGGACAATCAATAAAGGGAGAAGAGGGAGGGAGAGAGAGAGAAAGAGAGAAAGAGAGAGAGAGGGAGAAAAAGAGAGAGAGAGAGAGAAAGAGAGACAGAGAGAGAGAGAGAGAGAAAGACAGGGAGAGAGAGAGAGAGAGAGAGATATAACAAAAAACTTACATATATACATACGTAAGTAAAGAAGGACACATATATATAGAGAGAGAGAAAGAGAGAGAGAGAGAGAGAGAGAGAGAGAGAGAAAGAGAGAGAGAGAGAGAGAGAGAAAAAAAAAAAAATGAGAGAGATCAGAAGGAGGCGGAGGAGGACGACGACGATGCCGAGGAGGGGCGGAAGGGGAACGACGAGGAAACGCATGGGGAGAAGGGAGGGGGAGAAGGAGGAGGAGGAGGAGAAGGAGGAGGCTGAGGAAAAGGAGGCAGGAAATACAATTGGTGATGCGGGAAAATGGAAGAGGAGGGAGAGAAAGGGGGAGCATGGCTGGAGGGGGAGGAGGGGGAGAGGGCCGAAGAAGCGGATAAGGAGGCGGAGGACGTGGAAAAGGCTGAGGAGGATGAGCATCTGTAGCGGCAAGAGGAGGATGAAGAGGAGGATGGTGAAACGGAGGGGGAGCAGCAGCGGGAAGAGCAGGATGGAGAGATGGATAAGGAAGCGGGTGGCGACGAGGGGGGGGGAGCCAGGAGGCCCCCCCTTTCCCCGTCAGTACCATGCGTGTGCGTTTTTTTTCCCCGATTACGTATGCATGTATGTGTGGACGTGTATGTCGAGCCGCAGTTTATACACATCCATCGTTGCTCAAAGGTCGACCGTGTTCTGGGCCAGCTGAGGTGGCACCTTGACATGGCCTGTGCGGCCGAGGGGACTCCCAGAATACCCCGGCCTCGGAGATCCTGGGGACACCGTGAGCCAGGAAAAGTTCCAGCAACATCCGACGGGGTACGTCGCCATGGGGGAAAAGAAGTCCTCGTGGAATCGGGCCCTGAGGTTTCTCACCGCTCTCGGCTTCCCGGTGTCCTCCACGGGCTGTCCGAGAACGACTCAGTGGACTGGTCCTGGGGGCAGGCCCCCCGGGGTCCAGGACCCGTCTCCCTCCGGACCCGTTCCACCCCACGTTGAGCACGGCAGGTTCGCGTCGTGTTCACCCGCGGCGACCCCGCCGCCGGCGGCGCCCAACGTCACGCACTGCCGTCGACCCTGGATCCGTGGGATGCTCGTCGAGAACAAAAGAGGCCCGAACCCTGATAGCATGATGAAGACGTGGCCTCACTGAGGTCCCCGTCTTCGCACTAGGGACAATCGATCCGGGCGGTTTAGTGTGATACATCTGCAGAAAAGACCCCCTATCCCTACTGTTCTTGCCCTCGTAAGTCAGGCGCCCTCCCGAAGGGTTACGGGCACTTTCATTGCTTATCAGATGTTGAACGATTGGAACACGGCTTGAGGCTCCAGCCGCGTTTCAAAGGCCACCCCTGCCTGGGGCCACTGCAGCGCGTCGTCGACAGGGAGGCAGCCGCCTCCGTGCAGCGAGTGGGGTGGCTCCTGCAGCGCCCGCGCGGGCGCGGCGGCGCGCCGTCGGCGGCCGCCGGGAATTCGGTGCGGAGCGTGCGGTGGGCCGCCGGCGAGGAAAAGTTGGCGTCGCGCACACAAGCGGAAGAGGAGGAGGAGGATGAGGAGGAGGAGCCATGTTGGGGCCTCCCTTTCTGTCTCTGTCCTGTTTTTCCCCCTCCCCCTCCTCCTCCTCCTCCTCCTCCTCCTGCTCCTCCTTCTCCTCTCGCTCCTCCTCACACATGGCTCCAACTCCCCTTTTCCCTCGCGGAGTCCAGGTGATCTCCATTCGAAAGGGTGGTTTGGGTTGGGGTGGGATTCGTTTCGGTCTGTCCCCGTCCCCTCCTTCTCTCTCCCTCGTCCCCCCTGTTGCTGCCTGGGGTCTGGCGGAAGCTGGGGCGGTGGGGCGTGGACCGTGCTGGGCTATTGTTATCATCCCAGCGTTTTTTTCACGAGGATCTTCGCCTTCCCCTTTTCCTGCTTGCTCTCGTCCTGCTCTTTCAATCCCGCTTTGTACAGGCATCACCGCTCTGCCTTGAACTGTAGATAGATAGATAGATCGATAGATAGATAGATAGATAGATCTATAGATATATAGATGTATATATATATATAAATATATATATAAACGCTTGCGGTAGATAAGTCGGGGGTGGGAGATCATGGGTGCGGAGATGGCATGGCCGTCGAGAGATTGCATGGCAGTCGCTGTTGTGGCTCAGTCTCTTGAGGCTTGTCGCCCTGCGGGGCATGTCTGACCCTGGCTCCGGGCCACCGCCGCCCGCCTGGGAGCCCATCCAGGAGGCGGTCGCCTCCCCTCCTGGGCCGCCGCCTGGCTGGCCCCCACGGCCCCCTGGGCGCTACTGCGGGTGGTGCTCGGGCCGGCTGGGGCCCAACGAGTCGTTGGCCCTGGCCCTGAACGGCCAGCTCTGGGAGGTGTGCGAGCTGTGTTTCCTCCTGGCGCTGGCGCGCCAGCACGCCTGGTGGGCCCGGCTGACGCCGGGCGAGCGCGCGGTGCTGCTGGAGCAAACGCGCCACCTGACGGCCCTCCTGGCGGCGCTGGCTGGCCTGGCGGACGAAGGCGTCCGAGATGCCGCCCAAACTTATTTTTTTTTTTTATTTTTTTTTTTTTTTTTATTTTTTTTTATTTTAAATTTGATTTTTTTTTTTCTTAATTTTTTAGTTTTGATTTTTGATTTTTTTAAGTTTTTTTTTATTACTATTTATATTATTTTTTTTTTTATTTTTTTTTTTTTGTTTTTTCTTTTAATTTTTTTGTTTTTTTAATTTTTTTTTTTTTATATTTTTTTTTTTTTTTTTTATTTTTTTGTTGCTTTTTAATTTTTTTTTTTTTTTTTGTAATTTTTTTTTTGTATTTTTTTTTTTTTCTTTTTTTTTTTTTGTTTTTTATTTTTTTTTTTTTTTATTTTTTTAATTTTTTTTTTTATTTTTGTTTTTTTTTAGATTTTTTTTATTTTTTTTTGTTTTATTTTTTTTTTTTTTTTTACTTTAATTTTTTTTTTTATTTCTTTTTTTTATTGTTTTAATCTTTTTTTCTTTTTTTTTTCTTTTTTTTTGTTTTTTTATTTTTTTTTAAGGCCAAGGCGAAAGGCAAGGCCAAGGCGGCAGCTCGGGGCCTTGGCGTCGCGCGCGGCGGAGGGCCGAGGCGCAGCTGCGGCGGGCCGCGGGCGCGGCCACGCCCGAGGGGGCGCGGGAACCGCGGGAGGTGGCCCCGGCGCGGGACCTCCTGCGCTACCCCCCCTAAGCGCGGCTGCCCCCCCTGGCG
This sequence comes from Prorocentrum cordatum, assembly GCA_963575745.1. NCBI lineage: Eukaryota > Dinophyceae > Prorocentrales > Prorocentraceae > Prorocentrum > Prorocentrum cordatum. Next base: position 118,398 of record CAUYUJ010015151.1, on the reverse strand, counting down.
GCGGAGGGGCTGCGCTGCTGCCTGGTGCCCCCCCGCTGGGGATCGCGGCCGGAGCGCTGCCAGGCCCGCCCGCCGCCGCGCCTGGAGGCGATGCGCCAGGGGCGCCGCCCGGCGCCGTGGCTGGGGTCGGCGCGGCCTTGGTAGGGGCCTTGGCCGCGCTTCCCGTTCCAGGAGGGGGGCCGCTGCCCGGCGCGCCGCCGGCGCCTGGGCCCCTCGCGCTGCCAGGGGCGGCTGCTGCTGGCGCTGGGGGCGGCGGCGCGGCGGCCGCTGCAGTGCCGGCGCCAGTCGGAGCGGCTGGTGGACGGGCCCTGGATGGGCTCGCCGGCCTTGCAGCACGGGGCCTTCACTGCGGGGGCGGTGCTGGAGACGCCCACGCACGACCCGACGGGCCAGGTGAACGGCACGGCGCTCTTCGAGGTCGTGGAGGCGGGCGCGCCGGGCCCAGACGGGGTCTACCTCTCCGTGAACTTCCGGGGCGCCTCGCTCCCGGCCCGCGCCTTGGAGCTGGACCTGAGCTTCCCCGCCCCAGGCGCCGGGCAGCCAGGGGTCCTGCACCTCTGCGCGGGCGGCGCCGCTGCCTGCAGGGCCCCGCAGCTGATCGGGCGCGGCGAGCGGCACTCCGACTGGCTTCGCCTGAGGTCGGCTCGGAGCCTGGTCGAGCCCTGGGTTCGGCCGACCTTCCGACCGCCAGGCTGCGGTGGGCCCGGGGGCGGCGCCGCCGCTCCGCCCCCTCTTCCGCCTCGTGGGGGCTGCGGCTGGGTTCGCGGCGGCTGCGGCTGCCCTGGAGGCGGCCGGCTCGGCAGCTCGCCCGCTGGCGGTCCGCCGGCGCCGTCGCGAGCAGTCGCGAAGCGACAGCGAGGAGCGGGCTGGCGGTGACCAGCTGGATTTTCGCGACGCCCCCTCTCGCGGCAACGCCATACAGGCGGTGGCCGATGGGCGCCCAGGCATGCTGCACGACGAAGCGATTGCCCAGATCGCGCGTGTCATGGGCCTGCGGGAGGGGGCGGACGGGCAGAGGGTTCGCCCCCGCATCAGGGGCTACCTCCAGGCCGTGGTGTTCGGCCACCACCCGATTCACTCGGTCGGGGAGCGGACGGTGCGCGAGCTCCAGACGCTGGCGGCAGCGATGGACCTCCTCGAGGACGGGTCGCTGGCGTCGGTCGCGGACACGCTGATGCAGCGGTTCAAGGCGCTGGAGATGGCGCTGAACGACGGCAACTGGTACATCGCCAACGAGCTGGAGGTGGTCGAGGGGATCCGCCCGACGCTCGCCTCCCGCGACGAGCAGGAGTCAGCGCGGAGGTCGGCGATGCTGCGGCGGCGGCTGGAGGAGGTCCGCGCCAGAGGGGCAGCCCCCCGCCGCTGACCCGAGGAGGCGGCGGCTGCGGAGCCGCCCCGAGCGCCCTCGCCAGGGCGGAGCCGCGGGCGTGGGGGCGACCCCGCTCGCCGCGGGCGGCCCTTCATGGCGACGAGGCGTGGCGCTGCCCGCCCTGGAGGAGCTGCGGCGGCCGTGGGCCAGGCTGCCAGCGGGCTGGAGGATCCCGCGGCCGCTCGCGAGGCCTCGAGGTCCCCCGCCCGAGTGCCCTCCGACGCCGGGGGGCGGCCTCCCTCGCCGCTCCCGCCCAGGACGGCCCGCGGGGACAGCCCCCGCCCTGGCGCTGCGGCGGCGCCGGGCCGCGTGGCGCTGCTGGGCGCCCCCGAAGTCCGCGCCTTCCGTCAGGACCAGCCAGCAGCGCAGGTCGGCGGAGAGGCCCCCCAGGGGCGCGGCGGCAGCCCGAAGGGCAAGGGCAAGCACCGCGGACGCCGGGCGCCGAGAGGAGGGCTGCCTGGCCGCGGCAGGCCGGCGCCCTGGAAGGGTCGCGGCAAGGGCCGCTAGCACTGGAGGCTCGGGCGCGCTCAGCTGATGATGCACGTGAAGATGCGGCCCTCTGGGCCCAGCTGGAGCTCGTGCTGACCGCATGGGCGAGCCGGGGCCGCCAACTGACTCGCTGGCAGCAGGCCAGGAGGCGGCGCGCGCGGAGGCGGTGTGGCCAGACGCTGGCGCCCCCCTGGCGGAGCTCTTCCGCAGGTGGCAGGAGAAGGCTGGGGCGGCTGCCGAGTCCTTCCGCCGGCCGCTAGATGCGGGCCCGATCCTCGAGGAGCTGATGCGGGAGTTTCCAGGGTCGCTTGGGGTCTACGTGGACAGGTTTATGCACAGCGGGCATCGGCCAACTTGACGGGGGCGGCTGCAGCGTGACCTGCTGCCGCTACCCTGTCCTGGTCTCGAAGCTTCGGACTTCACCGTGGAGGAGAAGATTGACCCAGGCGACCTGAGCTCGCTGCAGTCTCGCTTGAGGGTGATCGTGATGGCTATGAACTGGGAGGCTGGCTACCGTCACCTGAAGTGGGCGGGCGTCTGCGGGCCGGAGCCGAACGCAGCCCGGCGCTCGGCCCTCCTCGGGATTGCGCGGCGCATCTACTCGAGCGTTGCGCCCGAGCCCGCCATGGCCGAGACCCTCGACTGGTCCGAAAAGCTGAAGGACCGGGCCATCGCGTACGACGGCTCGGAGATCTCCACGCCGAGCAAGATCACGCTGGAGCAGATCGGGGATGTCCTCCTGCCGCCGGCTCAGAGGCGCCCTGCGCCGACCTCGACGCGCGTCTGGGCGACGGCGCAGGAGTGGGAGCGGGTGGTGAGTGCCTTGTTTGCATGCGGGATGGTTGGCCCGATCGACGAGGGCGAGATCGCGACCAGAGACGGGGTCCCTTTGATCAACGGGGCCTTCGGCGTGGCGAGGGTGCACGACGCGCCAGTCCGCTGCGGCGATGGCGAGGAGCGGCCCGTCCTTCGGCTCATCGTCAACCTGATCCCCGCGAACGCGTGCCAGCGCGCCATCGCAGGGGGCACCCCCGTCACGCCGACGATGGGGCAGTTGAACGGGCTGGTGCTGGCTCCAGGGGAGCAGCTGCTCTGGAGCGGGGCGGGCCGCAAGGCGTTCTTCCACGTCTTCAGGGCGCCCCCCGCCTGGTGGCCCTACACGGCGCTGGGGCCGCTGGTGCCGCGGCGGCTGGTGGGCGGCAGCGGCGACGGGCTGACCCGCATCGCGCTGAGGGTCGTCGGCATGGGCTGGATCAGCGCGGTCGGGGTCACGACGCACCTCCACCGCAACATGCTGAGGCGGTCGGCCGTGGACCCCCGCGGACTGCCGCCTGCGGCCGAGGTGGTGCGCACCCGCCGCCTGCCTGCGGAGGCCCAGGCAGACGGCATCGCGATGTGGTTCATCTACATCGACAACCTCGAGATCGCGGAGATCGTGTCGAGTGAGGAGGCCGTCAAGCTGAAGGGGGCCATCCCCGAGCTGCTGAGCCGGGCGTCGACCTGCTACGAGGAGGCCAAGTCTCCGGGATCGCCGGGGAAGGATGTCCACCGTGCCCAGCAGGTGTCCACGCTGGGGGACCTCGTGGATGGCGAGGCTGGCGTGCGGCGGCCGCCGCGGGGCTACGTCACGGAGCTCGCGAGCCTGACGCTGTGGTTCCTGGCGAAGAGGCGCCCCAGCAGGCGCCTGGCGCAGATCCTGCTGGGGCGCTGGGTTCGCGCGCAGTGCTGCCGGAGGCCGCCGCTCGCCGCCGCCTTCGTGAACGCTTGGAAGTGGCTGGCGTCGGGCCGCTCGGGCGGGCTCGTCACTCTGGGCGTCGCCGAGGACCTGCTGATCGCGGCCGCGCTCGCACCGCTCAGCGTGGCAGACATGCGGCTGACCGTCGACCACCTCGCGACGGCGTCCGACGCCTCGGGGGCCGCGGGGGCGATCGTCTACTCCCAGGGGCTGTCAGACATGGGCCGTGCCCTTGGGGCTAGAGGCCCGCGGGCGCTTAACCCCGCCTGTGAGGAGGGCGTCGCGCTGATCTCCGTCTTCTCAGGGATCGACGGGGCGCGCCGGGCCTTCGAGATCCTGGGCTTGGTCCCCGCGGCGCACCTGTCGTTCGAGGTTGACGCCGAGGCTGTGCGGGTGGCTCGACGGGCGTGCCCCAGCACCGTGCACCTGGGAGACGTCACGGCCGCAGATCCTGCGAATCTGGCACGCCTCCTGCGGGGCCACGGCCGCGTCACGAAGGTGATCGTGATCGGGGGCTTCCCGCGCCAGGGCTTCACGGTGCTGAACGTGGCCCGCGAGGGGAGCGCGGGCCCGAGGTCGCAGCTGGTGGGCCACATTTGGAGGCTCATCGAGGGGCTGAGGCGCGAGCTGCCCGAGGCCACGGTGGACTTCCTCGGGGGGAACGTGGCGTTCATGGCGGAGGACGAGGTCCTGGCCTTGAACAAGGTGTTCGGCCGGGTGCCGGTGTCCCTCGACGTCGCGGACCTGGGCTGGGTCCGCCGCCCGCGGCTGTGCTGGCTGTCGTGGGACCTGCTGCGCTCCTTCGAGATGTCGGCCGAGATGAAGGCGGCGGCGGATGGCGCCCGGCCGCGGGCCTGCCGAGCGCGCCTGGTGACGGAGCTGCCGCCCGTCTCGGAGTGGCTGCCGCGCGGGGCCACCTGGCCCGGGGCCGCCGAGGACGGCCGCCTGCCGACCTTCGTGCGCTGGACGCCGCGGAGCTCGCCTCGGCCGCGGCCCGCGGGGCTCCGCCAGTGCACGCCGAAGGAGGTGGCGCGCTGGACAGCAGCGGGCTACGCAGCCCCGCCCTCCCCCCCCCCCCCTCTCCTGCGATGCCTCCACGAGAGCTCGAGGAGCTGGTCGATGGGCCGCAAGCTCTGGGCCGGCGACGTGGAGACGCTGCGGTGTGGGCGCGAGGCCGTGTGCGAGGAGAACCTGCACCTGCTGGAGGAGGCTGGCCGCGTGCCCGCAGCTGGCGATGGGCAGGTGACGCGCGCCGTCTACGTCGGCCGCGGGTCGCGCCGCTGGGGGCTCGCCCCCTCCAAGTGGGGGAACCCGTACCCCGTGGTGCCAGGGCGGCCGGCCGGCGACGCCGTGGCGCTGTTCGCGGGCTGGTTGCGCTCCCAGCCCAAGCTCCTGGACCAGCTGGGAGAGCTGGAGGGGTCTCGGCTGCTGTGCCACTGCCCCTCGGGCCAGGCCTGCCACGCGGACGTCCTACTGGCGGAGCTGGAGCAGCGTGGCAAGGGGTGCTCGCGGCCCTTCCTGGAGCACCAGAGGGTGGTGGCCTCGCTGGTGATGACGTGCCACCACTCGGGCGCTGACCTTCGAGTGGATACCGATGCAGAGGCGTATGGCAAGATGTTCCCACGGCAAGAGATCGATGCTGGCATTTGGAAGTGGAAGGTCGCACGCCAGCTTGTTTGGCAAGACCAAGCCAAGCACATCAATGTGTTAGAGTGCGAGGCTGCGTTGATGGCCCTGCGTTGGCGGGCCCGCTCAGTCTCACGGCAGATGTGCGTCTTCCTCCACCTGCTCGACAGCACGGTGAATATCGGTGCTCTTGCCAAGCGCCGATCTTCGAGCCAGCAGCTCAACAAGGTAGTGTGCGCCTTTTCCATGCTCGAGCTGGCGCTCGGATCGCGGGCTTTCTTTGCCTTCACCTCATCGGCAAAGAACCCTGCGGATGCGCCATCCCGCTTGCCTAATGGGTAGGAGGCGCACTTCGCCAGAGGAGAGGCGCGCTGCCCGAGCTGCTCTCGGCCGTCTGGCCGACGCGCGCGTGAACATTAGAACGCGCAACAAGTGCCAGCGCGCATGCCAGCAGTTTGTCGAGTTTTTGAGTGCTACGCATCTCTCTTTGCCAGTCACGTGGGACGAAATGGACCTCTGCCTTCAAGATTACCTGGAGTATCTCTGGAGCATCGGTGCCTCGAAGGGGCAAGCGAACGACGCTTTGTCAGGAGTGCAGCATTTCCTGCGCTCGCGCCGCCAGTATCCTGGAGCTTGGCGCCTCCTCTCGGTGTGGTCACGCCTCGAGGTGCCGAGCCGCGCGCCTCCAACGCCTGCTCGAGTCGCCGCCGCGATGGCGGGCTGGGCGCTCGAGCACAATGAGTTCGCCCTGGCTGCCTGCATTCTTGGAGGCTTCCACCTGTGCCTGAGAACAGGCGAGATCCTTGGATTGAACCGTGCCCTGGTCCAGGTCGGCCCCCAGGGCCGCGGGGTCGTGAGTCTCCCTTGGACCAAAACAGCTGCCCAGAAAGGCGCCCGGGAGACCGTCGCCATCGACGATCCCTACATAGGGACCAGGGTTCACCGCGCGCTGTCGCTGGACCCTGCCGGCAAACTTTGGAGCGGCACGCTCCCGTCTTTCCGCGCCGCGTTTAAGCGTGCTGCTGCAGGCGCGGGCTGTCGCCACGCTCGCCTCACTCCTTACAGTCTGCGTCGAGGCGGGGCCACGCGCGAATATCTATCGCCAAAGAATCTTGAGCGCGTCATGTTTCGTGGGCGATGGAGCTCCATCAGGACAGCCAAGATATATATATATACATACATATATAGAAGACGGGGCCGCCATCCTTGCCGAAAGGCAGTTCAGAGGCGAAACTCAGAGATGGATCGGTCATTACTCGTCCTCTTTTGTCGATCGGACCAGAGAGGAATTCGGCTGAATAGCCAGGGCGGGGCGGGTGGAAAGGATCGAGCTGTGGCCTCGACTCCCTCTGATCGCTGCCCGGAACGCCGCTGTGCCGACCATTCTTGGGTCGACCGTCTGGGCCCCTGGCCGAGCGCGATGAGGCGCGGAGAGAGGAGTCGAGGCCCCCTTCAGATCCAAGTCAAAGTGCTATGGCCATGTGGAAAAAGGACGGGGCCCTCTGGAGGCCCCCCTATCCTGTGTGCTTCCGCAACCCCGCCTCCCCCCAACCGCACTTATATAAACGCTTGCGGTAGATAAGTCGGGGGTGGGAGATCAGGGGCGCGGAGAAGGCATGGCCGTTAAGAGACTGCATGGCAGTCGCTGTTGCCCGCCCGTACCCACCCTTGGCGACTGTTTCAACCTTGCTAAGACCCGCAAGGATCGAGCTGTGGCCTCGACTCCCTCTGATCGCTGCCCGGAACGCCGCTGTGCCGACCATTCTTGGGTCGACCGTCTGGGTCCCTGGCCAAGCGCGATGAGGCGCGGAGAGAGGAGTCGAGGCCCCCTCAGATCCAAGTCGAAGTGCTATGGCCATGTGGAAAAAAAGACGAGGCCCTCTGGAGGCCCCCCATATCCTGTGTGCTTCCGCAACCCCGCCTCCCCCAACACCGCACTTGTATACATATATATATAATATATATATAGATACAGATATATATGATATATATATATATGATATATATAAAAAAAATATAGATATAGATAGATGTATGATATATAACATATATATGTATACATATATATCTATATTGATATATATATATATAATATATATATATAGCATAGATCGAGGAGGAGGAGGAGGAGGAGGAGGAGGGCGTCTTGGCGATGCGTCGCCGATTCCAGGTCGACGTTCCCCGCCTGAGCGAGTCCCGCCTCGTTGCCCCTCGGAACAGGATGCGTCATCGTCAGAAACAACCCCACCCCGACCAGGCCAGGGTAACCAGGCCAGCTTTCCCAGCCCCCCCCGCCCCCTGGTTCGGATGGGCGCTGCTCATCGAGCGCGTTCCACTACTCGCACAGTACCTACTCGCAAACATTTGAAAAAAAAGAAACACGTTCGCCTCGATGGAATACATCGTGAATCCCCCACGGCGGATCCAGGCCATTTGCGAGCAGTGACTTCGCGAGTAGTGGAACGCGCTTGCCTAGCTGCGAAATCCGATGGAGGCGGCACCCGTCGTGCGCCGCGTGCCGCCGGGACCCTGCGCATGGCCGCCTCGTCCCGCCTTCTGCACGGAGGAGCTCCGAGACGAGCTGATCACCCCGCGCATGCTGGACTACTGGGGGCCCGAGCAGCAGTGGGACCGGTGCCCGCTTCCGCGGCGGGCGGCAGCTTTTCAGATGAGGAAAAGGTACCCATACCTCTGCCCTCCCCTCGTTTTCCCCTTTTGGGCCTCCCCGGCCTCCCTCGTCGCCACCGTTGGATTCGCCTGAAATCCTGGTCAGAACGCACCCCAAGAGAGGTCTGGGGAGTAGCGGTATCGGTACCTTTGGGTTTTCCCAGTTTTTGGAGGAGGACGAGTGCGAGGAGCGAGGGGGATTGGTAGGAGTAAGTCGGGCATGTCCCTCTACAGGAGGAATAGTCAAAAATGATGCAACAACACATTCGAGGGACAATGTTTTTAAGTCTTGTTCTACTATGTTTGACTACGTTTTGCATTTTGCATTTCCTCCAAAATCCGCCTGTAGGAGGACCAGCTCGACCTGAGGATAAAACGACGAGGACAAGTATCGAAGGATCGAATAATAGAAAACTGCATCAAGCAACATGAACTTTCGGCGTTCCGCGCGGATTTCTTGGATGAGCGATGGGATAGGTAGGACGACGAGGACAAGGATCGAAGAAGAGAACATTGCATCAAGCAGCATGAACTTGCGGCGCTCCGCGCGGATTTCTTGGATCCGCGTTGGGCCCTCCCCTGGCGGCGCCTCCGGCGCCGTCCTGCGCCGATTCAAGAAAATCCACGCGGACCGTCGAAAGTTCATGTTTATGCAGCAGCGTGTTTTCCCTCTAGAGGAGGACGAGGAGGAGGAAGAGGAGGAGGAGGAGGAGGAGGAGGAGGAGGAGGAGGAGGAGGAGCTGGAGGAGGAGGAGGAGGAGGAGGAGGAGGAGGACGGGGTCGGCGACAAGGACGAGCGACGAGGATGAGCAGGACTGGCTCGAATTGCCATGAAGGAAGCCAGTCCACTGGGTTGAGAACCACGTTGCCACCACCCTTCCAATCAGTTTTGGCGCACTGAGCAGAACGGAGGGGGCGGCGGCGGATGTCGACTTGCCCCCACCCTTGGGGGAAGAAGCACGATGACCCCGACCAAGATGTCGCGGGATCTTATCCATGGCCTCTGCCGGTTGCCGCCGAATCGCGAGGCTGGGCGGCTGGTCCAGGGATTGACGGTGACCAAGGTGGACGGTGAGCAAGATTCGGACGGGGCTTGGTCGAGGATAAATCCTTCCAGAGCGCTCCAGAACGCTCTCAGAGAGTTCTGGAATGCTCTGAGAAGGCCGCGGCGTCCGAGGCACCCTCCAGAGCCGCCGCGGGATCTCAGATCGGCACCTCGCGTTCAGTTCTGGTCATGGAGGAGGAGGAGGAGGAGGAGGAGGAGGAGGAGGAGGAGGAGGAGGAGGAGCAGGAGGGGGAGGAGGAGGAGGAGGAGGAGGAGGAGGAGGGAAGGAGGAGGAGGAGGAGGAGGAGGAGGAGATGAGACCGTAGCCATTTTGGCTCAAGTCTCACGGAGCTTACCTCCCGTGGGTCCCGACTCCCGAGGCTCGAGGTCGAGGGGAAGGGCAGCCCTTTTCGAGGCCTGGCTCATCGGCCAGCTTTCAGCTTTCACGGTGTGAGCTCCTGCTGGAGCATTCCTTTTCACATGCGCCCCCGAGGGAGCAGCAGGGAGACTTGAGAGGCATTCGGCTCATGGGCACAGATGGCCGCACAGTCCTCAAGGGGCCAACAACCCCGCACTGGAGATGTGGGCAATGTGGCAGATCGGCTAAGTGGGCTTCGCGCATCAAGTGTGCATGTGGAGCCTCGGCGCCGAGATCGACAGTGGACAAGGCAAAGGCGGCAGACAAGGCGGCAGGGGGTAAAGGGGGCAACGGTGGAGTTCCTTCGTCGGGACCCTGGGCCGCCAAGTTTGAGGCTCAAGCTAAGCAGATCGCGTTTCTCACTTCCAAGCTCGACAAGTTGTCCACAGCAGGTGGCGAAGGGCCTCGCCAGCAAGGGCACGGCCAGGATGCGGGTGGCAAGTCGGAGAAGGATCTGGAGGCTGACCAGCATCGCGAGCGGATTGAGAAGCTCATGGGTACGATTCAGAACTTGGACGCGGAAAAAGACTAGTCGCTCATCGAGAGCCTCATGTCCAAGGTCCAGGAGGCGAGGAAGCAGCTGCAGGGGCTCAAACCACAGCTCACGCAGCACACGCACGCGGGCCATGTGTTGTCGGAGCTGGAGAACAAGAAATCGCAGGCTCAGCAGCGCAGGGCAGAGCAAGAGAAGGCGATTGAAGCAGCCAATGCCGAGATCGCCAAACAGAATGAGATCATCACGAAGTTGGACGTGGATATCGTGCAGGCGAAGCGCAACTTGGCCTCGACGATCCCAGATGACATCTTCTTCGATTGCCAGGAGGAGTTCGCGAGCGACGCCGAGGTCACGGCCATGCTTGCGTCCGATCCCTGGAAGCGGTACTGTGCGAAGCTCAAGGAACTGGGCAGGGTTCCTCCTCCTGCTGGCGTGGGTGGTGGGGGCGCAAGCTACTTCGTCGACTTCGAATCCGCTGACCTCGACGCCTTGTGGGAGAGCTGCAAAGGAGAGAAGAGGAACCTCGGCGAGCAGCTCAGGGCAATGGGGTTCAAGCGCGCGCGTGTGTGGTAGCAGTACCGACCAGTGGTTTTCTGTGGTGCGTGGTCAGGTGGACCCCGCTGCAGGCGATCCCACGGAGTGGTTTGATTCCGATGATGGAAGCCCGGGCCAGGTGGGCCTATTTCCGCCGAACAACATCTTCGATGGCCAGGTGGGCCCAGGAGAGGATATGTTGTTCGATGTGTACTCCGTCGGTAGTTGGAAGGAGAAGTGGGTGGAGGTGCCAGGGCCAGGTCAACCTACGTGGTGTACGGCGCCAACGGCCACTCCAGGGAGCTCGGCACCGTGCTCGGGGTAAAGTTTCTCATCCTCCCAGCTGCCATACTCACCCCTGTCTGTGAGAGGGGCAGAGGGCACGCAAGGAGTTCTTTTGGGGCCAGGAGCGTGTTCCTCGCAGATGGCGGCTTCAGGTTCTGAGACCGGCGGAAGGCAGCGCAGTGATTTAGGAAACGTTCCCGCGTCTTTGGCTTAGAACCGCAGTGGTGCAGGAAGCTTCAAATTTCTACTTCGCCAATATCACTAGCTTCGGTGACAAGGCCAAGGACCAGTTCGCTGCTTGGACTGAGATTCACACTTCCCCTGCTGATGACAGCTCTTGGGCCCCATAGCTCGTCGGCATCGTTGAGCACCACCTGATGGGGCCTAGGGTCACGGAGACCAGCAAGAAGCTTGTGAAGCAGGTGCGTAAGGGCTCGCTGGCGCGGGCTCAAAGCACGATCAATGGAGGTCGTCAAGGGCGCGGTGGAGTTGGCGTAGCTTCGCGCTCGCATCTTCACACGGTTGTGCCCACGGACGAGCAGAAGTTACTTTTCCCCGAGCAGATGCCAGCGCTGCCCAGCCAGTGGGTGGCCCAGTGGGTGCGCTTAAATGGAGTCGACGTGGCTTTCGGGGCGGCGTACTTCGTTGTGGGCGTGTGTGTGTGTGTGTGTGTGTGTGTGTGTGTGTGTGTGTGTGTGGTGGGGGGGGGGGGGGGAGCCGAATCTAAGCATGCTCGCGGAGATCGGCGGCTACCTGCGCTTGCGTGGGCAGCCGTTCATCATCGCGGCCGACTGGAACATGACGTTGGATGAGATTGGGCCCGCGTGCTTCGACCGCTACGTAAAAGGAGAGTGGGCTTCAGCTGGTGATCACCCCAGTGGCGAGAGATTGATTGACTATATGTTCTCTCTCAGACACGCCGCTGGGGTTTCCTGGGGTGACACCTCTCCGTGGGCGGCCCCGCACATCGGCATCAGGGGCAGGCTGTTGAAGGAGGGGATTGTGCTTGAGCAGAGGATCGCCAAGGCGCCGCTCCCGCTCGCGCCGTTCATGATGTGGCCAGATCGGCCCTGGGCCGCTCACGGCGCAGAGGTCGCAGACCTGGTCCTCGACGGCATGCAGCACGAGGAGCTCCAGATGCTGGAGGGGCAGGAGAAGCAGGTCAGCGAGAGTTACATGAGGCGTGCTCTCACGGCGGAGCACCTGCTGCTGCAGAGGGGGGCGGGCCAGGGCACGCGGACCTTCTCGGTGGCCAAGCGGTGCTTCATGATCGAGACTCAGGACGTGCTGGTTGTCCCCCCCCCATAAGCCTCAGGGGTGGATGGCCAAGTCCTCGGGGGTTGCCAAGTGGGGGGCCCTCGAGGGGCGCCTGATTGAGTTTTCGGGGATGCCCAAGAAGGATCGCGCCATTCACCTTAGAAGGCGAGGATGGCACAGTCTACAGAGACAAGTGAGTAGATGCCAGGACGTAGGGTTTGTTTTACCAGGTGATGCCGAATCCAAGTTTTTGTTGGCAAAGTTCGGAGTTTCCCCTTCCTGGGGAAGGAGGACCACGCCAGGGCCCAGAGACTGTGTGGTGAGTGCCGAAGGCTGGTTCTTAGGATCGAGCGTCACCATGGGAGAGAATCTTCCAAGGGGTTCAAAGACTGGGTTCTGGAAAGTTTGAAGAAGGGGGCGGGGGCGGTCCACAGGTGGGCCAAGACGCGGGGGAAGCCCCGACCTGCCCTTGCCCCCGAACGTGGTCCTGAGGGGGAGTTGTTGGTCGATCCCCGCCGTGTGATCGCCTCCAAGGCGGCTGTGTGGGAGGCGCTTGGGTGTCCGAGCTTTGGGAACCAGGGGCCCCCTCAGGACCAGGACTGGTGGCCCGAGTTTCGGAGATGCGCGGCAGGAGCTCGCGACGAGCTCCAGCCGCTCGCAATGGCCGATCTGGAAACAGCGCTGTCGAAACTCAGGGGCGTTATTGGGATGGGCCTGGATGGCCAGAACCTTAAGCTGTGGGCCCAGCTTTCCTCGGAGGGTCGGCAGGAATTGCCGATGCTCCCTCGCCAGGTCGAAGAATCTTTGACCTGGCCCAGGCAGGTTAGAGATAATGTTGTCCAGCTGCAGCACAAGTCTGACGCGGCCGGTCGGCCCATCACGCTAACTCAGGGCCTCTACCGCTGTTGGTCCGTGATGAGGAGGGATGGGGTGTCGCGTTGGGCGGTTGGAGAGGGTGGTGTGGGGGGGGGGGGGGGGTGGGGGGCTCGCTTCTGGGACAGGGCGGTCAGGGGTAGCTCGGCCCTTAGAGCGGCGATCGCTCGCCAGCTCCAGCTCGAGGTTTCCACCATCCATGTATTTTCCTGGGCGGAGATCCTGTGGGACCTCGAGAAGTTCCACGATCATCTCCAGTGTTTCGAAACCTTCAGGCTTGCGAAGGCCACGGGGTATCCGATGTTTGAGCTTTTCCTTTGAATGTCCATTCACTTCGCTCCGAGGAGGGTTCGCGCTGAGAACAGCATCAGTGTAGTTATAATCCCGTGGCGAGGTATTTTAGCAGGGTGCAACCAGTCTGTTGATGTAGCCAGAGTAGGTTTGTTTGAGATGTTGCAAGACTTGCACGACTCGTTCAGACCCCTCCAGCTTGACACTTGGGTGGACGACTGTTCTCAGCGGGTGGTGGGGCACTCTCGGGAGGCGGTCTCGAAGTCCGTGCTTGTCGCTAGGAAAGTGCCGAAGTTGTGCAGCAACGGGGGCCTCAAGGTTTCCAGTAAGTCGGTCCTCGTGAGTTGCCCGAAGCATCTTGCCACGGAAATTCAGTCAGCACTCGCTAAGCATGGCCTGAATGTACAAGCCAATCAGGTAGCGAAAGATTTGGGAGTGGATGCTACTGCCACCCGTCGTAGTGTGGCCACTCAGAAGAAGCGGCTGAGTGCTTCCGCCAGCCGCGCCAAGATGATCGCTCAGGTGGTCAAGGTGGCGCTCAAGGCGAGAGTGCTTGGCCGCGCGGGGTTTTTGCCGCAGGCGACGTGGGGGCTGGAAAGCATCGGCCTTGCCCCGTCGACGCTGCTGCGAGTCCGAGCGCAGGTGGCTGCGCTGTCAGGTGCCCGTTTTGAGGGAGGCTGCTCGACCACGGCGCTCTAATTAATGATGGGAGCTGATCACGACCCATTGTTGTTCGGACGATTGAAAGTTTTTAGGTCGTGGTACGAGCTCCTGCCCTGTGCACTGCGCTCTAGCGAGCGACCTGTCCAGCTTGCGTGGAAAAAGGCTTGGAATCATTTGCTCAATGTCAAGGGAAGGTGGGGCCACGTTCGGGGGCCCCTCACGGCTGTGATCGCTTGCCTACAGGACATTAATTGGGATGCCCCTGAGCATTGGCTTTGGATAGACAGATCCGACGGCGCCACCTTTGATTTGAGAACCTGTGATCCTGAGAGTCTCTTTGATTTTGACCTCCGAGGCTCCCTTGAAGGCCAGGCGTGGGCCAAAGCGGCTCAGCACTACCACGGTCGGGGGTTGGAGCACAGCGCTGATGTCACGGTTGCCCATCGCCACTTGAAGCGATTGGAGGGAAGGCAGCAGTATGATCAGGCGGCCGTCTTGAAGATGGTGCTCACGGGTCGTTTGTGGCCAGCCGCCAGGCGCTTTGGGGAAGAGGGCCTCCACCCTCCTCTGCCCCCCCCCCACGACGGCGACGGCGGCGGCGGCGACGGCGGTCCTCGGCCCAACCCGGCGCCCGAGGAGCAGGCTGGCCCCGACCCGCGCCCCGAGGAGGGGCGGCCCGTAGCCGCAGGATTGGACGAGGAGGACGACGTTTTCGGTCTCGATGACCTGCTGGAGCTGCAGGCCTGGGATGATCAGATCGGGCTTGAGGAGGCCGAGCCTGCCTCGCTTGCCCCTGGCACGCCTCGCCGCCTTCCATCTTGCCCGAGGTGCGGGGCGGAGTCGGAGACTCTGTTCCATCAGATGTGGAGTTGCCCCTATAATTCGGAAATCGAGGGGGCGGCGCTCGACATGCTGCCCCAGGCCGAGCAGGAATGGGAAGGGCAACCATGTTTTTGGTTGAGGGGGTCGCCCCCTTTGAGGTGGACGTCAGGGCCGACGCTCGCCGGCACCTCGCATGAGCCAGTTTTCTCCCCCAGCCTCAGCCAAGGGCCGATCGATCTGGAGGAGGGGGACGCGGTGGTTGGGACGGACGGGTCGGGGGACCGTACTCGGCTGAGCACAGGCTTAGAAGGTGTGGGTGGGGGTTTTCCATAATTCGGGGGGCGGGCCGACAGTTAGGTTGGGGGCATGGTTCTCTCCCAGGGTTTAAGCAGTCGGTGCCCCTCGCCGAGCTCGAGGCCATAATCCAAGCCCTTATGTGCACCACGGGAGGCATGGAGGTAGCTGTGGACTCGGCTGCGACGATCTCGGGGTTCAAGAAAGGACCAAATTTCACCCACAGTGTAAATGTATTTGCTTGGCGCTTCGGTGTCCAAGCAAATGCATTTACACTGTGGCCTCCATGCTCAGCATCGGCTGCACGAGCGCGAAGAGGTCGAAGCCACGGCCATCGGGGGTGTGGGCCCCTACCGTGTCGCACGTCAGCAGCAATGTCACCTGATAGTCAACCGAGGCATTTGCGGCACTGGGCGCCTTCACGATGTGCCGGATGGCGGTGATCTCGGAGCGCACGAGCGGCTTGAGGCCCTCGGGCCGAGGGGCCCGCTGCCTTCAAGAAGCTGACCGCACGCTCCCGCGCCGCGGCATCCGCGGCTGGCCTGTTGAGAGCCCTCGTGACACCAGGCAATCGAGGCCTCCCTCTTCCCTCCTTATCCCCTGCGTCAGAGAGAAATTCAGAATGAGGCATATTAGGTCAGGAATGTGTGAGACCCGGCGGGTCTGGACGACGCATCGGTCTCTGGGGCGATTCTAGAACATCCCAGAACGCTCTCGGAGGGATCCAGAACGCTCAGGATTTTGCCCGAGGCCTGCCTGGGCCTCACCCCAGGAGGGGGGTGGGGGCTTTGAAGTGGCGGGTGCAACGAAGTCCCAGAGTCCTGGACGAGTCCGCCAGCTCTCTCTGGAAGACAGCCAGCGCGGTGTCGTGCAGCCGGGCGCAGTGCATCGACAATTCGAACACCGCGGAGCCGTCGACAGTCCTGGCGGTAGTGTACGCTCCAGAATAATCTTTCAGGAGCCGGTCCTTGGCGATCCAAGGGGCATCTGCGCGCCCATTCTGGACCAGCACCTTGTCCAGGCCGATGGGCACCGGCTGTGCACTCTTAGAGGCCCGCTCCCCGCTATCGCCCTGATAAGGCCCCCGACTGGGACCAGCAAGGGGTCTGGAAGGCCTGGAAGAGGGCAACGGAGCCCGAGAAGGGCAGTGAGTCAAATCTGAGAACATGGCCCCTCAGGAGAAAGCTCAGGAGGGCCCTCGGACCAGCAGGGCGGAGCGGTGGCGGGCCTCTTCGCTGGTTCCGAGGCACGCCACCGGCGTGTGCTCCGCCGCGTGTGGCCGCCTCGGCCGTGCAAGAAGGGCAGCTGCAGCACCCAGCAGGCCACAGGCCAACGAGCGACCGGGCGCGTCTGCGCCGACGGACACCACGGCCAGATCCTGCGCGCCAGCACGTAGCGTCCGCGGCAGGGGGCCACAGGCCTGGCTCTGGCAGCTCCAGCAAGCATCCAAGCACGGCCACACGGCGCGGGGTGCATTCGCTGGGAGGGTAGTGAGGGTAGGGGGAAGCGTGGGGGAAAGGGGGGGGGGAGAGAGGGGGAGGGGAGTGGTGGGGGGGGGGAGGGCAAGAGGGGGGGGTCGTTCGCATGGGGGGAGTAAGGGAGGGGGGGGGGAGGGGGGGGGGTTCCGTGGGGGTGGGGGGGGTGAGGAGGGCCGGCCAGTCACGGCCTTCGGCCACCACGGCTGTGGCTGCACACGAACGCGTGCACGTTCGTGCGCGCGCGCGCGTACACGAACCGACGTCTTTGTGGGGCGGCAATATGACAACTACAGTCAAGCCGTATAACAAGGATGCGCGGTAAGGATGCAAGGGCCTTGGAAGGCCATGTCGACACGTTGCGGGCGGGACGCAGCCAGCGAGAGCGGCCAAGCATGGGTCGAAGGGGCAGGATGCAAGGGCAACCGTGGAAAGCTGTTCACTCTCACTTTGCGGGTGGACTGTACTCCTGCTCCTCTGCGGGTGCGCTCGCTCGACTCTGCTGCCCCGATATCCCCCCTGTGCCACCGCAGCAGTCACTCGGGGCCAGACGCGCAGGCGGAGGATCGTCGGGCCGTTGGCGGCAGACTGGGGCTAGAAAGACCGGGGAGGAGGATCAGGAGGAGGAGAAGAAGGAGGGAGGAGGAGGAGGAGGTGTGGAGGAGGAGGAGGAGCAGGAGGAGGATACGGAGGAGGGGTGGAGGAGGAGGAGGAGGAGGAGGAGGAGGAGGAGGAGGAGGAGGACGAGGAGGTCCTCCCTACTGTTCGTCCTTTTCTTTGGAAGCCGCGGGCGCCGCCGCAGGGCTGACGTCGGAGGAAGCCGGCACGCGGGACGTCCACGGCAGTTGCACGGCACATCCTCCTCATCGAGTCGGCGTCTTCGTTCCCGCCACTCCCTCGCCACTCCACTCCACCGCCCAATCCCATCCCGATCAGATCGTCATCATCATCATCATCATCATCATCGTCATCATCAGCATTATCAGCATTATCAGCCTCAGCATCAGCATCAGCATCATCATCATCATCATCAGCATCATTATTATCATCGTCAACGTCGTCCGAATCATCATAATCGCCATCATCTGCATAATAAGCATCATCATCAGCACCATCATCCTTATCAGCATCATCCTCTTCACCATCAGCATTATCATCATCATCAGCAGCAGCATCATCAGCATCAGCATCAGCATTATCAGCATCAATATCATCATCAACATCGTCATCAACATCGTCATCGTTGTCGTCATCGTCAAAGCCGTCGTCGTCCTCGTCCTCATCATCATGCTCATCCTCATCTGCAGCATCATCCTCGTCCTCATCATCCACATGCTAATCCTCAGCATCATCATCATCGTCAGCATCATCAGCAGCAGCAGCATCAGCATCATCATCAGCATCATCAGGGCGATGACGTCGTTGCCGTCGGCGTCGTCGACATCGCCCTCGTCATCAACACCATCAGTATCATTGTAGTCAGCATCATAATCCTCCTCACGTCGTCCCATCGTCCCGCATGGCACCCCTTCTCATCAACATCATCACATCGCCACCGTCAACATAACCGCAATCACATACACACACTCTCAGCAGGAACAACAAAGTGGTAATCATAACTGTCACGGGTATCATCAATATCCGCATGTACAGACATGATATTGGTCTGCATTCTAACATAGATCGTCATCACCAGCTGAGTTAGCATCATCATCGGTATCATCGCCGTCATCGCCAACCTCCTCACCATCAGACTACAATTGGCATCACCATCATCATCACGATCGTCGTCGTCAATGTCCTCATCATCAGAATCACCATCATCACTGTCAATAGAATCGCCACTCACACTTATGTTCATCCACGCCCTTTCTTGAACCCTTCGGTGGGGGTGCCTTGCGGTTCGCCGCTTCGCCGTTGGCGGGTCGTCCCGGGGAATGTAGAGGCGGACGGAAGCAGATGTGCACCGCCCGAGCAGTGGGTCGGCCGCCGGCGACCTTCTTGCGAGGGAAAGAGCATATTGACCATGACCAGGATGTGCCAGGATCTCGACGACGTCGATCCTGACGAGGTCCATGCTGGCCGCCGCCGATCCGCGAGGATGATCCATGAGTTGACGCTGACCAAGATAGACGGTGACCGAGATCGGCACAAAGTTTCCGCGTTCAGTCTTGGCGATGGTCATCGTTTGATTTTCCTTCATTCTTGAGCAACCGCTGCCACGGCGGGTGCCAACGGGCAGCGAGCGCCGCCAGCGCAGGCTCCCCCCCGGGATGCACAGGAAGGGCGAGCTGGCCCATGGCTTTCTCCGGCCCGGCCCGCGTGTGTCCCCGTGCGCGCTATCACGAGGGTTGCCTGTTGGGTGGGAATTGGTTCACAGCCCACAGCCCTTGGACTGCGCCTTTTTGCAAGTTCCTCGCCTCATTCTAGGTGAATATCATGCAAAACCGCACATGGCAAATGCTCCTTCCTCCCCTCCCTCCCTCCTTCCGTCCCTCCCTCCGTGTCTACCTCTACTCCTCCCTCTTTTCCTGTAGCCTCTACCCTCTTCCTCCCTCCCTTGCTCTTCCTCCCTTCCTCTTCCTCCGCCTCTTGCTCCTCTGGATCCTCCTAGCCCGAAGCTCATGCGAGGAGGCTCTGCAGAAGGCGACGGGGGCTTGAGAAGTGCTGATTCGCGCGGGCGGGTGGGCTGGAGGCTGTCTGCTCGTGTCAGCGCGGCGGCCCCGACATGCCCATGTCTCCTCTCGCCGCGGCTAGGGCCTCGTCCATTCTCAGTCGCCGTCGGGTGGCTCCGTGTTTCATGACTGGGCATTTGCTCGGTCCGTAGCCATTTTGCTCAAGCTGTTTCTGGCTCAGCATTTAGGCGAAGATTTTTTGGGTACCATCCAGAGGTATCCCTGCACAACACTGCAGCACCCCCAGTCCAGGCACTGCAGGGATGTCGAGTTTTGCGGGCGACAGTCTCCCTCCCGTCAGCGAGCAGCGACCAAGGCCAGCGTTGGCGTGGGCGGAGGCATCCAGCGTGGCGCCCGCACCGAGGCAGCCCTCGACTCCCAGGACGACCCGCGGGCGCCCCTGCGGAGTGGGCCACGGCGGGGCCGTGCCGGGCTCCGGCGGCCTGATCCGCAGGCCCTGTGCGCTCCAGCTTCCTCAGAGTTCGGCATCGGCACCTGCGACTCTCGAAGACCTTCCCTACACGAGGAGACTCGACATGCGGATCTGCGAGCCTCGCATGGGCAGCCGCACGTAGACCCTACCAGATGGCATCTGGTATTCTAGCAAGCCCCAACGTGCCATGGGACACGGTGAAGCATGGCGTGTGGGGCCCACCTGAAGTGTACGCTCGCCGCAGCTTGCAGATATGATCCTGTAGCGGGCCCTTTTTGACCCGGGCCTTGTCGTGAGGTGCACAGTTGACGCAGTAGTCCTGGTGGGTTTCACAGTTTGACGTCCCCGCTCATGCTCGCCCTGTCTGGGATCGCCGCGCTTGTGTTTGTTATCCATCGTTCTATTGCAACTCTCGTGCAGCCTGCGACTCGCGGAGCAGCGACCTCATTTAAAACTAGTTGCGTCGTGCTTGCGATTTCTTCTAGGGCGTCGCCAGAGCCCACGGGGGCCCCAGTCGAGTGCCAAAGAGGCATCCACCATGCGTCGAGATCAGTTCTAGTTGCAATCTACTGAGCAACCAGTTGCTAAGTTGCGAGGCTCTGGCAACGCCAACGTTCATCTCAGCATAGTGTCCATGAATGGCCAGGGACACGGTGGCGGATGGCGCGAGGAACGCGCCTGAATGGTTCGCTCGCTTGTATTTAGAGGGCTGACTTTGAGTTTTTTTGTGACGGGAATATCGTCGTGAGGTGCACGGATGACTCACATGTCTTCGGTGAAAGCCAGCCGGGTCTCCGCCTGCCGAGATTTTACCTCAGCAGGCGTGTTAATCTTGGCAGTGATGGCGTCGTAGTGCACGTTCGCCAGCACCTGGAGGCTTGATTTTGTGGCGGGCCCGCCCATGCCATTCCTTCTATTGTCCAGGATCGCCCCACTCGTGGTCCGCTTCTTAGGTCCTGGTGGATCTCACGGCTTCGAGCATTTGAAAAGTGGCTACGGCGCGTGGAGCGTGTTGGAGGCTGAGTCTGCGCATTACGTCCCAGTGGCCAAGTTGATGGAGGAGGTGAAGGGGGAGGAGGAGGAGGAGGGGGGGGTGGAGGGCATTGTAAGCTTGTCTCTAGTCCTTGAGACCCTTGCGACTTGAACGCAATCTTCAATTTCGAGCGGGACGCTTTGCGACCGAACGCGGCCTTCAGCATGTATTGTTGTTGTTGTTGTTGTTGTTGTTGTTGTTGTTGTTGTTGTTGTTGTTGTTGTTGTTGTTACTGTTTCTCTTTTTTCCTGTGGATGGTCGCTGAATCACTTGGCGAGCTCCCGCATCACCATACGGTGGTTTTGTGGAGTTGGGCAGTTGCATCTTGCTGAAGTGATGCCTCGCCTTCAGGAGGGACTTCCTTTGGGCGCCATCATCATTTCGCCATCAGCAGCTTTCATACATGTCTGCGTTCTGCTTAGAACACACTGTTGAAGTGCTTGTAGTCGTTCGGTACGACGGCCCTGTTTGATTATAGCTCAGATAGCCCGCTTGAAGTGCACGGTTGCCGCCACCACGAGGTCTAATATTGTAGTAGCCTCCGGCCAGTGCCGCCGAGCCGGGACGCTCCGGATGATGATGATGATGATGATGATGATGATGATGATGATGATGATGATGTTGATGATGTTGATGATGTTGATGATGTTGATGATGCTGCTGCTGATGATGATGATGATGATGCTGATGATGATGCTGATGATGATGCTGCTGATGATGCTGATGATGATGCTGATGAAGATGATGCTGATGATGCTGATGATGCTGATGATGCTGATGATGCTGCTGATGATGCTGCTGATGATGATGCCGATGATGCTGCTGATGATGATGCTGCTGCTGACGATGCTGATGATGATGATGCTGATGATGATGCTGATGACGCTGATGATGATGATGATGATGATGATGATGATGATGATGATGATGATGATGATGATGATGATGATGATGACGATGGTGATGTGACGATGGTCATGGTGATGGTGATGGAGATGGTGATGATCCCGGCCCCCCCTCCCCACCCCCCCTCCTCTCTCCTGTCCCCCGCCCCCTCTCTCCTGTCCCCCCCCCTCTCTCCTTTCCTTCCCCCCCCTCTCTTTTTCCCTCTCCCTCCTGTTCCTCCCCACTTTCCCCTCTCCTGCCCCCCTCCTGTATCTCTCCCCCCTATATCCTTAGCGACTTTCCTCTCTCTCTCTTGTCCCCCTCCCCCTCTATCTGTCCCCCCCCCCTCTCCTTTCGTCCCCCCTCCCATCTCTCGTGTCCCCCCCCTCCTCTCTTTTCCCCCCCTCCCACTACTCTCCTCTTCATGTTCCCACCCCTCTCCCGTCTCTGTCCCCCCCCCTCTCTCCTTTTCAACTACCCCCCGCCCCCCTCTCCTGTCCCTCCCCCACTACCTCTCCTCTTCAATTACCAAATTTGAATTTACTTATCCCTCTTCCCTGATGGCGTGCTGGGGAGTATCGTGAGCCTCCCGCGTTATTGTTTTTCACGCACAGGGTCCCGGGGAGTTGGGTTTTAGCATGTGTTTTTCCCAACAATCTGTTGGTGTGGGGTCTCGTTTTGAAGTGTCAGCGACCCCGTCCACTCCTCTTCCTCATCCTCCCCCCTCTCCTCGCCCTCCTCCCTCCTCCCCCTCCTTGCCTCTGCTCTCGGCACACCCCTCACACGTTTCGTAGCCCCATAGGGAGCTCCACCGAAGGTCCCAGCGGCACAGCCCGCATGCGGTTCCTCCATTCAGGGCATCGTTTCGTAGCCCCATAGGGAGCTCCATCGAAGGCCCCCGTGGGGGTGCCCGCATGCGGTTCCCCCACCCAGGGCAGCGTTTCGTAGCCCCAAAGGGAGCTCCACCGAAGGTCCCAGTGGCACAGCCCGCATGCGGTTCCCCCATCCAGGGCAGCGCTTCGTAGCCCCATAGGGAGCTCCACCGAAGGTCCCAGTGGCACAGCCCGCATGCGGTCCCCCCACCCAGGGCAGCGTTTCGCAGCCCCATAGGGAGCTCCACCGAAGCTCCCAGTGGCACAGCCCGCATGCGTTTCCCCCACCAGGGCAGCGTTTCGTGGCCCCATAGGGAGCTCCACCGAAGGTCACAGTGGCACAGCCCGCATGCGGTTCCCCCACCCAGGGCAGAGTTTCGATGGCACCATAGGGTGCTACACCGTAGGTCACGAGTGGCACAGCCGAATTGCGGTTTCCCCCACCCAGCTGGCAGCGCTGGGGTAGGCCCATAGGGAGCTCCACGAAGGCCCCAGCTGCGCTTCGTGCCCATAGGTGCTCACCGAAGGCACCACGTGCGGGGTGCCCGCATTTTTGCGGTTCCCCCACCCAGGGGCCGAGTTCGTAGCCCCATAGGAAGTCCACCGTAGCCCCAGTGGGGGTGTTCGCATTGCGTGCTCCCCTACCCTTAGGCGGCAGCGCCATCACGAACCGAAGAAGATATTCACAATTGCGGTACTCTCAACTGCATATGGTTGGGTCCTTCGCCAGGCTAATTTTCAAAATGCTGCTCTCGCTGAGGCGCCGGCCTCATTTCTGCTCCCGAATCGTTCCGAATCGTGCTCCCGCTGCAGCGTGGGCCTCATTTTCGGATCGGTGTTTGGCCTCCGTCGTTCAGGATGGCGTTCTCGCCCCAGCACGGGCCTCTTTCTCGCGCGCCCATCCGCCCGCCACCACCGCGCCGCACCACGCCCCGCCCCGCCGCACGCACACCCACCGCCACTTCCACCCACCAACGCTTCACGCACGCACGCGCACCACCACCGCGCACCGCCACCACCACCGCACTACCCCACCCACCACCACCACGCTACACCGCGTCAAACCACATCACACGCGCGCACACACAGACACGCACGCACGCACGCACGCACGCACGCACGCACGCACGCACGCACGCACGCACGCACGCACGCACGCACACACGCGCACACACACACACACACACACACACACACACACACACACACACACACACGCTCACACACGCACACACCAACACTACGCACACACACGACACACACGCACACACACGCACACACACGACACCACACGCAACTCACACGCACACGCGCACACGCGCACACGCGCACACGCGCACACGCGCACACGCGCACACGCGCACACGCGCACACGCGCACGCGCGCACGCGCGCACACAGGCACACGCGCACACGCGCACACGCGCACACACGCACGCGCGCACGCGCGCACACGCGCACACGCGCACGCGCGCACACGCGCACACGCGCACACGCGCACACGCGCACACGCGCACACGCGCACACGCGGACACCCGCACACCCGCACACCCGCACACGCGCACACGCGCACACCCGCACACGCGCACACGCGCACACGCACACACGCGCACACGCGCACACGCGCACGCGCGCACGTCGCTACTCGCACGCGCGCACGCGCACCACGCGCACACGCGCAACACGCGCACACGCGCACACGCGCACACGCGCACACGCGCACACGCGCACACGCGCACACGCGCACTCGCGCGACACACGATACACACTGGACACACAAGACACCACCAGACACAACACAGACTCACACAGACACACACGCACGGCACGCCACGCACGCACGTCGCTCGCTACGCACGCACGCCGGCGCGCACAAGCGCGCAAGCGCACTCGCGCACACTGCGCGCAACGCGCACACGCGACACGCGCACACGCGCACACGCGCACACGCGCACACGCGCCACACGCGCCACACGCGCACACGCGCACACGCGCACACGCGCACACGCGCGCACGCGCACGCGCGCACGCGCACACGCGCACACGCGCACACGCGCACACGCGCACACGCGCACACGCGCACACGCGCACACGCGCACACGCGCACACGCGCACACGCGCACGCGCGCACGCGCGCACGCGCGCACGCGCGCACGCGCGCACGCGCGCACGCGCGCACGCGCGCTCGCGCGCACGCGCGCACGCGCGCACGCGCGCACGCGCGCACGCGCGCGCACGCGCACACGCGCGCACGCGCACACGCGCAGGGCCGCTCCATTGTCATGCATAAGGTTAAGAGCCACACGAGGCCGGCCCCAGAGAGAGTGGATGGACCACCCTTGGGTTTGTGGCTTGCCAACGGTGCTGCCGACAAGGCAGCGGATTGTGGAGCTCAGAAGTGCCAATTGCCTGACCGCGCTGTCAATGAGGTCATTCGGGTTGACGAGTTGACTCTGAGAGTGCAGAAGCATTTAATTACTGCGGCACTGCATGTCGCGCCTCGTGCCCCAGAGTTGCATGGGCCCAGCTCCAACGCCGCTCGCGCCACCGAGGCTAAGCTTCGGGGGAAGGATCGGGCCTTGAGGGTGGAGGAAGCTAAGGCGGCCACGACCCATAGGATCGGGTACGACACTCAAGGCATCAAGTGCTTGAGGTGTCTCACTCGGCCCTCATTTGACCTCAAGGTGTGTGAATGGTTAGCCTCCCCTTGTGCCCATGTCCCCGCTGGCCTCGACTTCTTCCATAAGGTGGAGTTCTGCCAGGGGGTTTTCTGGTGTCAGCTGTGCGGGGCGACCGGCACGAGGGGGGAGTTTGTGAAGCTCGGCAAACCGTGTCGACCTGATCAGATTGGCACCTGGGGGGGGAGGGTCCTGTGTGCCCTCGCTGCAGGTAAGCTCCCCCCTGGGTTTAAGTCTTGGCCTGAGCCAGACGAATCCGTTTAGTTCCCCACATCCAAAGTGGGGTTCTTGTTTTCTCTGCACACCCCGCGCAGGAACACTCACCCCACCCCCTCTCCTCTTCTGCCTTCACACACTCACTCACTCACTCATCATCATCACCACTCACTCACACTCACACTCACTCACACTCTCTCATCATCAACATCAGCATCATCACTCGCGCTTTCTCACACGTTCAGTCACTCACATACTCATCATCATCATCATCATCATCATCATCACTCGCACTCTGTCACACGCTCACTCATTCATATACTCACCTGGAGGAAGTCTCAGGCGGGAGCTTCGTCTGTGAGTGAACTGTGAGGAAGTCTCGGGCGGGGGCCCCCTCCCTATGGGGCCCGCAGATCATGTTGGTAATCCGAGCGAGTCATCCAAACCTTGTAACTGTCGTCACTTTTGGGCTCCTCAAGCTTGAGTACGGAGGAAGTCTCAGGCGGGAGCCTCGTCTGTGAGTGAATTGCGAGGAAGTCACAGGCGGGAACCCCTCCCTATGGGGCCCGCGCTTCATGTTGGTAATCCGAGCGGGTCATCCAAACCCTGTAACTGTCGTCACTTTTGGGCTCTTCAGGCCTGAATTTGGAGGAAGTCTCAGGCGGGAGCCTCGTCTGTGAGTGAATTGTGAGGAAGTCTCAGGCGGGAGCCTCGTCTGTGAGTGAATTGTGAGGAAGTCTCAGGCGGGAGCCCCCTCCTTATGGGGCCCGCAGATCATGTTGGTAATCCGAGCGGGTCATCCAAACCTTATAACTCTCGTCGCTTTTGGGCTCTCGCACTGCCAGAACGCCACTCCTGGGCCACATGGTGCATGCCCGGAGCCAACTGTAAGCCACTTTGTGTTCTTCGTGTCCCAGAACACCATTCCCGGGCCACATTTTGAAAGCCCGGAGCCAACTGTAGGCCACTTCGTGTTCTTCCTGAGCCTGAGCGCGGCTGCGCCCCGCTCGAAGCCCGCGGGGTTGTCCCAACGGCTTGGTCTTGCGCGCAAGCGGCTCGCGGGGTTGTCCCGACAGCCTGGCCCGCGGGGTTGTCCCAACGGCTGCGCGACGTGGCCATTTGAGAACGCGCCTGTGCTGGCCGAGGCGGCGACGGCGCCGAGGAAAACCGACATGCGCGCTCGTGCAATGGAAAGGCGAGGCGGTGGCGGGGCGCGAAAAAAACAGGCGGGCGAGGTCGGGGGCAACGTAGGGAGCGGGGGGAGGGCCCGCGCCAGGGCGAGAAGAAATATACGCAGAAGAGACAGTCAGGACGCCTCACCAACCACGAGGACGACGGTGAGCGCTTTTTCCAGATTCGCCCAGAGGGTTCTCATGCGGGGTCCTTCCGTCGGAGTAATTTTGGGTTTTGGCGTGCTCGATTCTGGGATTTCACGCTGCAGTTCTGGACGTCAACAAAAGGAGCTCCGTAGCCATTTTGGCTCAAGCATAGCCGTTCTGGCTCAGGCACTGGCTCAGGCATGTGCCTGTGCTTGCAGCAGCTTAGATTCAGAACGGCACGCAGCTGTTGCGGGCCATTGTGGCTTACATTTACGCAGTTCGCGGGATCTCAACCCGCATTCTTCTTTTTCGCTCCGTGGGAGCTATTTCCTGACCACGACCCAGTCAGTGCGATGGCAGGAAGAGGTGCTGGAGGGCATGGGCGCATCTCGTGGGCTCCATGGCACCGCTCTTGGGCATCGCCGACGCCTGCCGCCAAGCGTGACCAAGTGTGGCCCCCCCTGGCCCCTGGCCCACAAGGCTCTCATCATGGCGGCGCTGGTCATCATGGTCATCAGTCCGCGGCCAAGAGATGGACATGCAGTGTCTGCGGGTGCAAGAAGAACGAGGCCAGATTCTTCTTTTGCAAGCACTGCGGCCAGCTCAAGCGTGACTCTGCCCAGCACGGTTCGGCCTGGTCGTCTGGCAAAGCTCTTGCCATGTTCGGCGACCGCCCCAGCTTCTCGGGTAAGAGTGGCGAGAAGGGCGTTTCTGGCTCAGGCAAAGGAGTTGCGGGCGCCCCGTCGGCTGCTAGTGCTCCGAAGCTTTCTGCGGACGAATGCCTTCAGCTGGCATCCCTGCACGACAAGATGGGCGACTCTCGGGCAGCAGCTGCCCATCGCACTGCGGCTGCGGCACTGTCGGCGCCCGCCACAGCTTCAGTTTCGGTGCAGGCGCTTCTCAGCAAGGCTCACCAGAAGGCCCGTGCCATTGAGAAGAAGCTCGAGAGCGCAGCCAGCAAGTTCGAGATGTTGGAGGCTCAGCTCGCGGCGCAGCGCAACCAAGTGCTGGTCTTGCGCAGCGACCTGGAGCAAGCTGAAGGCGAACATGGTGAGCTCGTGCGGCGGCTTCTTGACGAGCTGCCGAGCTCTGGCCCACCGTCCGACTCGGCCTCAGGCACGAAGCTGAGCTTGGAGGACCTGCTGGACGAGAAGCGCTTCTCTCAGATGTTCGACCTCGATGTTGGAGATTGCTTCACGATCACTGACGACGAACAGCTCTCGCCAGACGAGGCCAAGCAGTTGTCAGATCGGGTGGGCCTCTTCAAGTCTGGCATCAGCGACATGGCTCGCTCACTGTTCGCCGAGGCCAACGCTAAAGTTGACAAGTTGCGGGAGGAGCATAAGCAATTGTCTCAGCGTATCGCCAAGAAGCGTAAGACGGACAGTGGTGCTACGGTCGACGGTGTTGATGTCCCTGTTGATCAGGTACCCCCACCTGCTGACGCAAGCAAGGACGAGCCCCCTGCGGCTGGCTCCAATGGTGGAGGGCGCCCAGGGACAGGGGCAGGGTCTGCTGGCTCGGCCTCGGAGCAGTCTGCGACGGGCTCGGCTTCGCCTACCACTCCGTCAAGTACCAGGGCACGTGCTGACAGGATTGCTGGAGCTGCCTCTTCTTGAGCCCCTCCTGGGGCCCGTTTGTGTTGAGTTTTCCTTGAGCCTTGGGATCCTGGGCCTCGTCCCTCGGTTTCCTTGGTTTTTTAGGACGGCCTGGTTGGCCAAGAGCTCGGACAGCGGTAAACTCCAGGGGGCATCTTTTCTTCGTTTAGCTTTGGCCGCTCAGCGGCTCAGGTTGCGCTTTGGTGCAAGAGAGGCCTGCCTCTGGTTCTCGCTTCCTCCTCTGATGTGTCTTGTTCCCAGAGGTTGAAATCATTTCAGAAGGTCCCACCGTCAGCCCGACGGCGCGACCTCATGACTCGTGTGGATTCAGCAGTCTGTCAGGCAGTCGACCACCCGTGTCACTCGTTTCATCGTATATGCCAGGCTCCTGTGAATTTTGTTTGTCCAGCGAATGAGTACCCTGTGCTCTCTCTTGACAAGGATGTTCCCTGTCGCGCCACACTTATCAGGCTGCCGTTGCCCGAGCCCATGGAGGTGCGGCAGGGCGCGGGCTCTGGCAGGCCTGGTGCTGTGCCAGGGAGTCTGGACACTTGCAGCCATGATCTTGGGACTCCTGGGCCGTTGGTGGACCAGGAGACTCGACGTGGTCTGCAGTCGCCACCTTTTGCTCGAATCGCTCGGCTTTTGGTCTCAGGACGAGTCAGCAAGGGTCTAGACGGCCGATGCTTCCCCACTGAAGGAGCTCGGTCTCCCAAGGTCAGTGGTGAGGCTGCTGATGCTCAGCTCGATTCTGTCTCTCTCAGGGTTCAGACCATCAATTGCAATTCCTGGGGCCGAATGCGCAGCATGATTGAGGGCACTGATGCGCATGTGTTGATCTGTCAAGAGCACCGTCTGGTTCGTTCTGAAGATATCGATCAGGCTAGCGCCTGGAGCCTTCGC
Organism: Prorocentrum cordatum; assembly: GCA_963575745.1. NCBI lineage: Eukaryota > Dinophyceae > Prorocentrales > Prorocentraceae > Prorocentrum > Prorocentrum cordatum. The sequence goes on along the minus strand of CAUYUJ010015151.1, from coordinate 89,448 downwards.
CGCGGATGGAAGAGCGTCTGGTCGCCCGCCACGGCCACCGAGTTGGGTGATTCCTCGGGGGGAGTCGCCATTTTCGTGCGCTCGTGGTTGGGGTGTTTGGAGGTGCCTGGTGGTCAGGTTGTCAGCGGGCGAGCCCTGGTTTGCTCGTTTGAGATCCCTGGGTGCCCCCCTTTCCGGGCCGCCTCTGCCTACCTCCACCACTCGGAAGGCCTTTCCGACGCCAACTTGAGCCTGCTCTCGGCTCTGGGGTGGTGCTTTCCACGGCTGCGAGACCCTGGATTCTCGGCGCTGGCTTCAACATGGACCCCGAAGTGCTCCGAGGGTCGGATTTCGTGCAAGAGCTCCGAGGTGCTCTGATCGCGCCAAGTGTTCCGACTCACTATCCTGCTGGGCCCCCGTCCACCTTCGATTACTTCGTGGTGTCTGGTGGTCTCAGCAAGGCCATTGAACGGATCGACACTAGGTTGGACACTGAGCTCTCGCCCCATCGCCCTGTGGACCTTCGGTTCTTCAAGCAGCTCGGAGTGCTGAAAGCGCTCTCTTTTCGTCGCCCCCCCCCCCCCCCTCTGTCTTGCGAGGTTGTTTTCGGGCCCGCCCCCTGCCCCCCCGTTTGGTCTGGCGCGCAGCTTCTCACTGATGCTGCCCGCCAGCTTGTTGAGACGGACAGGCCTCAGGAGGCCGCCGCTTTGCTTGGCCCCCTGTACCAGCGTTGGGCGAACCTGGATGAGAAGGAGCTTGTTCCGTTGGTTGGCGAGACCCCTGTCAAACTTGGGTCCCGTGGTTTGGGCCCCCAGCTGGTTTGGAAGTCTGTCCTTGCAAAAGATGGCAAGTTTCGTTATCCCGCTCATCGCTCGATTGTTTGGCTCGGTCAACAGCTCAATGCCTACATTCATTCCCTCAGAGCTGGCGCCGCGATGGCGGGCACTTTGAAGGCCCTGCTGTTGCAGCCTCCTCAGTCTACCGATGAAGCTAAGGATGAGTACGCACCGCTGTTCAGTATGGTGAAGGAGGCTGTGACGCGCACGGCTGACCCCTACTCCTTCGCGGACGTTTACACGCAGGTGCACGAGGCCGCCCAGGCCGCCGACTCCAAGTTCCGTGCCAAGGCCCGCTCTGAATGGAAGGCGTGGCTCAATGTCGGAGTGCAAGCGGGAGCGAAAAGAGTGCATACCCTGCTTAGGGACCCCGCCCCGTGGGCTGCCAGTTCGACCCTTTTCGGCGGATGGTAGCGTGGTTTCGGACCCCCTGTCGTTGCTGAAAGCTGAAGGGGACCGTTTTGCTTCCCTTTGGGGCCCTGGGGTCGGAGCGGACTCGGCCTTCGAGAGGCTGGATGACCTCCCCAGGTTGGGTGCTCAGCAAATCAGGGACGTCTCCAAGTCTTATAGGACTGCTTCGGCCACCTCGGTTGATGGGTTCCATTGCAGACACGTCTCGCTCCGTTCCGATCCCTGCCTTGACTGCCTTGGATCTCTTTTCAACCTCATGGAGGCCTTATGCGGTTTGCCCCCTCAGATCTCTGTTGCTCTCTTGGCGCTGTTGCCGAAGCCGACTGGCGGCTACAGGCCCATCGTGGTGTTCTGCTCCTGGTACAGGGTGTGGGGGCGCTGCAGGCGTCCCTTGGCCCTGGCCTGGGAGCTGGCCCACCCCCGAGAGTACTGGGCTGCTGGCCAGCACCGAGGAGCAGCCGACGCGGTGTGGCGTCAGGCCGTCCCCGCCGAGGCGGGAGTCGCGAAGGGCCTCGCCAGTTGCAGTATCTTTTTTGATCTCTCTAAATTCTATGAGAACATAAACCTCTGGCGTTTAGAGGACCGTTGTCGCAGGTTGGGTTTTCCCATGGTGGTTGCCCGCCTTTGCATATTTGCCTACAAGGTTGGCCGCTTTCTGAGCCTGGGTGGTTGGCTCGAGGGCCCGCACTTTTGTGTCAATGGGGTCATCGCAGGCTGCTCGATGGCCACCACCCTTATCCGAGTTTATTGCATGGAAGGATATGATAGCATTCCCCTGTCCCCTGCCGCTTCACTGGACGTTTACATTGACGATCAAGGGATGTCGTCGACTGGCCCCCCGAAAGTCGTCATCGATTCGATCGTTCGTGGGGCCATGGCGCTCGACTCTGTCGTCCAGGAGGTTTTCGGGTGTTCCTTCGCCCTGGAGAAAACGGCTATTGCTTCCAGCTCCAAATGTGTGGGTTCTCAAGTCCTCTCTCGTATCAGCCATCTTTGCCAGCGTTGCACAGGCTCAGCCGTCAACATCGGAGTTGACTACTCGGCAGGTCGTGCTGTTAGTTGCTGGACGATCGGCCAAGATGAAGGCCAGGCTCGCTAAGGCGGGCAGAGCTGCGCGGCGCTTCGTGCGGCAGGCTAAGGTACTTACTCGGTCTACGTCCTTGAAGGTATTCTCTGCTGGCCCCCTTGTGGGGCCCTCATACGGTGCCGAAGTCACGGGCATAAGCGATCATGACCTTAGCGCTTAGCTTTTATAAATATTTATTTTCTTTTTTTTTTTTGTTTGTTGTCTTTTTGTTCTAGCTCCTTTTTTCAGCTTTTTTCTATTTCTGTTGTGTATTTGGTTTTTCTTTTGTTTTGTTCCTTTCTGTTTTTTTTTCTCCTTTTCTTTCTTTTTTTTCTTTTTTTTCTTTTCTTTTTTGTTTCTTTTTTGCTGCGCCGTCGCCTGTTTAGTGGTGTGCGCCCGCGCAGTCGGCTGAGGTCCCTCACGGTCCTCGCCCTGCTGGACAATGACCCGACATGGCGATCGGCCACCGCTCCCATTCTCAGATGGAGTAAGGAGATCTGGCTCAGACAGACAGGCGCTTTCAGCTGGGCTATCCCTCTGCCCACTTTGAAGTCTGCCTGGGCCGCCATCTTTTCTGACCCCAGCTGTAGCTGGAGGAAGGTTGCGGGACCAATCACTGCCATGAGGATGTCTCTGGTCAGATTAGGGTGGGGCATGCCTAACTTCATGACCCTGGTTGACGATTTCGGGAAATCTATCCCCCTTGGGATCGTCTCGCCCGCTCTTGTCGGGCCCCTGGTCCGCGTGGGTTTTCTGAGAGTTTTGGAAAGAGATGCAGCCGCCAGGAGGGGCATCTCTTACCGTCTTTGTTATGATGTTGTCAAGGAGGCTATCGCGCCCCGCAGTAAGTGTTTCACGGTCCTTCAGAAGGCTAGGATCGGAGCCTTCTCTACGGAGGCCATCTTGACTCGGGCTCGAGCCAGGGCCCTTGGGTACGACATTGATCCGTTTTGTGTCCACTGCGGGGCCAACGATACCATCTTCCATCGGCTTTGGGAATGCCCTCTCCCCGAGGCTGCTTCTGCTCGGCTTGAGGCTACTGACAGTGAGGTGATAGAGGCCGCTCTGTCAGCTAAGGCGTCTGGAGATGATGATGAGCTGTTGGTCTTTATTTCTGGAGCCTTTCGGCACCCCGCCGACTCCTTTCCTCGGGCTGCTGATGAGCAAGGTGATGGTCCGACCCTGGTCTGGCACAAGATGCCCGAATTTGACCCTGGTGGGGCCCCCGTCAGCAACAGAGTGTGGGGCTCCTTATTTGTTGATGGCTCGTGTACCCGTCACGCTGTCAAGGAGCTCTCTCGTGCTGGCTCCTCAGTCTGCATGGTCGACGAGTCGGGAGATCTTGTGGCTGAGCTGAGGGCCCCTGTTTGGGGCCCCTACCCTCGGACCTCTCAGGGCGCCGAATTCAGTGCGTTCACGTGGGCCAATGTTCTGGCGACCCATCCTGCTGAATGCCATGTGTATTCTGATTGCAGTACTGTGGTCCAGACTGCGGGTCTTGCTAAGCAGATTCAGCTCTCGCCTAAGCGCATGTATGCTGGGGCGTTTCTTCAGGTGCATGGCCAGGTCTCGGGGATAGCTGCCTGCTCCAAGGTGGCCGCCCACCTGGACGTGGATGCTCCAGGGATTTCTGCCGAGGAGCGTTGGCGCCGCCTCGGCAACTACCATGCGGATGTAGGGGCTAAGTTTGCTGTCCGCCTCCATCCCACGGATGACACTCTTCTGCAGGAGGCCGACCACCTTGTGGCCCTAGCGAGGGCCACCTTGAAGGTCGCTGTGGCTGTGCTCCCTTTATGGCCTCCTGTGGACCTCGATGGGGCCAACAGACTCCCCGTGGTTCAAAACCCGAGGAAGGAGGTGCTTGGGCACGACTGGAGGTCGTGGGGCGGAATCTGGAGGTGCGCTCATTGTTTGAGGGGGAACCGTTCCTTTTCGAAGCCAGCTCCAGGTTCCTGCTCTAGGTCCTCTCTTGTCCGCGCTGACTCTCAGGACGCGCTAGGCCATCGGACTGTGGCTTTTCCGTGTTCTGATAACTCTGTTCTCTTTGTTTGTCTTAGATGTAAATGCCTCACGTGTGGTGGGCATATTCGTGGACTCAGCAAACAGTGTGTTTCGGTCCCTTCGCGTGCGTGCAAGCAGGGTTGGGATTATCTGTGCAAAGGCCTCCACCCTAGGTATCAGTTGCGTATTGCTGGCGTCACGGTGGACACGGAAGGCCTGATTCAGTGTTTCAACTCTGAGGCCGCACTTGCCGCCCTTGCTGAAGGTACTTCCGAGGTACCTGCGCATGAAGGGCGGCAAGAACCCCAACCGTCGCGACAACACACCCCTTCTTTCCTGGCGAGACGCCGCCAGGATGAGTCGGATAGTTCTGATTGATTTCTGTGGCACAGGGCGGCCTATCTTACTTCCTTGCACGGCCCGATGCGACTGACCCTTTTGGCAGGCATCCGTGCGTAACCCCACATCTGGGGCGAAGACTGAGGTCGTCCTGGCGCTCTCTGCACCAGGGGCTTCGGTCCTCGTCGTCCTTGTGTGGGTGGTCGAGTTTTCCCAGTGGCGAGGGTTCGCCGTCTTGTGTTTTCCTGCACGGCCCGATGCGACTGGCCCTTTTGGCGGGCATCCGTGCTTTACCCCACATCTGGGGCGTGACCGCATGTCGTTCTGGCGCTGGCTGCACCAGGGGCTGCGGGCTCGCCGTCCTTGTGTGGGTGGTCGAATCTTCTCCTTTGCATGCTTTTGTATACTCGTTGTGCGTGCGTCCTTCGTGCAGGCGTGTCAGGCACCCCAATTTTTGGGGAAGGTGCATGCACACCTAGGGTGCGCTCTGTGTACTCCGAGCACGGGGATTCTTCATCCCGGCTGTGGCTCGCCCGATGTTGCTGCGGCCTGGGACTTTGGTTCCTGGCCCCAACATCCTTTTGGCAGGCGTTGGGCGCGCGTCTTCGTGTGTGCGTTCGTTGCATGCCCCTCCGCCTTGCCCCCACCGCCTTTTGCCT
>CAUYUJ010015151.1:35000-84057 GCA_963575745.1 Prorocentrum cordatum | reverse complement strand
GGACAGCGAGTCCTGTTCAAAATGAACAAGATCCGCTGTTGGGCACTGTACCCTATACTTTCCGTGCCCATCTCGTTCGTGCCGATTCAGGGACGGGGGGAGGGGGGGGGGCAAACGTGCCGGGGTTTTTGCCACGCGCGCGCCCGTTGGGGCATCCATGGCGCAGCTTGCTGTGCAGGTGGCGTTCGGAGCACGGACGTGCCGAGGCTTGCTCTGCGCTCGGTGGGCGGCGCAGGGGCAGGCGTGCCGGAGTCTGCTGTGCAGCCGGGCGCAAACGTGTTGGGGTTGGCCATGCCCACAGTGGTAAGGGCAAATCGGGGGCGGACAGAACCCCCAACAGTGACACGTCGATTAGTGAATTTTCTGGTTTCGGTTCTCGAGAGGGCGCCGCGGCCGTTATTTTCCACGCTTGCGCCCGCCAGGTTTGGGCCTCAGGTCGTTTTCACTAAACCACGTTTTACTAAAGGGAGGTCTGTCCATCCCCGAGCAAACGTATCGGGTTTTGCTGCGCAGGCGATGGTCAGGGGGGCAGAGCGCGGAAGTTTAGCGGGCGAGCGGTTTGGGCTGGGGTGCCGATCTCCGCGATTGGGTCGGGCGGCCGGACATGAAAAAAGCAACGAAGCAGGCTGTAACTCTTCTGGTCGTCCGAGCGCGCACTGCACTGCAGCGGGCGCGTGTGCGCGATAACGGCGGATGGGTCGGGCGGGCGGGACAGCAAAATGCGCTTGGGGCGTCGTCGAGATGTGCCGACGCAGGTGACGTCGCAGTTGTTTCTTCCCCGCCTCCCATGTTTTCTCCCCGCAGCTTTCCTCCTCTTGCTTGTCCTGCAGTCACCCCGCATAGTAAGGACGGGCAACCTTCCTAAGGGTACCCCTGCATCCTTGCCCCTTCGGCCCATCCTTAGCGACTCTCGCTGGCCAACCTCGCTCGAAAAACGTTAACATGGGCCTCCAAGGCCCGTGCATCCTTACTGCGCATCCTCATGATATGTACTGGTTGATGTATGCGTCCTCAGAGCGGGCTAGACTCTCTGATTCGCGTCGCCCCGTGACGTCGCAGGTTGTCAAGCCGCCCTTGTCTCGGTCCCCCTCGTTTCGGGGCAGCCGCCGCAGCTGCCGCCCCCACCTTTGTTGCCGTCGTCGTTGCCGTCGTCGTTGTCGTTGTCGTCGTCGTCGTTTTGGGTCTCCAGCGGCCGTTCGGGCTGTGTCGGGCCTCCCCTGGATCCGAAGTTCTCATACACGGTCTGTTTTTCAGCGCCCCGGGGCTCGAAGATTGTCTCCGTAAGGTGAAAGCAACGACAAACCAGCTCGCACCTCGAATCTCGAACTTCGTCTCTGCCTGAATGGTAGCTCGCCATAAGTTTATCACTTCCCTCTCTCACTTCCCCTCGCCCTCCTCCCTCCTCTGCTACTCCTGGCCTCCTTCCCGGTGCGACTGCCTCTACCGCCGCGCGCATGGCGAACCCCAGCGCGCATGCCCCCCTGACCAGCCGCCTGCGCAGCAAGCCCTGGTAGGCTTGCCCCCTCCAGCGCACGCGCGGAAAACCCGGCACGTTTGCCCCCGCCCTGCCACCGCCTGGACAACAAACCTCAGCACGCTTGCCCCCCATAAATACCGCCCGCGACGCGCAGAGCAAGCCCCGGCACACTGGTCTCCGGAAGCCGCCTGCAGAGCACGTCCTCGCATGGTTGCCCCGACCGCCGAGCTCGCGCAGAGTAAAACCGGCACGTTGGCCCCCGCACTGCTGGCCAAGCCCCACGGCCACAAGACAAGACAAGTGCAGAATTGCTTCGTTTTGTAGCCAAGCCCCGCGGTTACAAAAGAAGACAGAACCAGCACTGCACTGTGGTCTGACCAGTGCCCCGTGGTCATAGAAGAAGACACCAAAATTGCATGAGTTCGTGGCCAAGCCCGGTGGACACAAAACAAGGCAGCGCCAGAACCTTCGCGACCAAGCCCCGACGCCACTACCAACGTGACTCCGTCGGGCGAGGGGAGGGAACGGTCAATATCCATGCCCAGACCCCGGAAGTCGAAATGAAATTCAACGTTGCATGTTGGTCCACTGTTGAGGTTCCGAAACCCACTTGTGAACTAAGGCCTCAAGCTTGAACGTCGCATGCATGGGACGCTCAGTATTTCAGTATTGAGTGTGGCAGCTCCGCCGCTGGCGTTCGTCCATCTGGAGCTTCCGAACGTCAGAATTGAAGGCGGGCCTTGAATTTTGCAAAAAAAGCAGGATCGGAACTTCAACATCGGGCCCTCGGCGCCGGTCGTGCAGGTAAAACAGCTGCTTGCTAGCGAGTCGAGACCCCCTGTGTTCCATCGCTGGAGCTCACCGCGGACGGGCCGTGGGCTTCCAGGCCCGTTTCGCACCGGTGTCAGACCAGTGCCAGAGCGTTTTGTTTTATGGTGGGCGCCCAACGCCATCGAAAGCGCGCGCGCTCGCTTGTGCTGCGTTGTGCGCGGGCACAAATTTCGCGCCCGCGCCTGCCCCGCGCGCGGGCGGGCAAGCTGGGCGCGCGGGCCGCCTCCCGCTTTCCTGCGCCGCGCGGCGCGCGGCCCCACGAGAAGGGCCCGCGCGCGCGAGGCGGGGGGGGGCGTCAGCTTGTGCCTCGCGGCGCGCGGCCCCACGTGAAGGGCCTGCGCGCGCGAGGGGGGGCTGGGGTTGGGGGGAAGCGACGGTTTCGCGCGCCTCGCGTGTCGCGCGGGCCCCGGCGTAAGGGCCGCGGCGCGAGTGGGGGTGCGGTCGTCACGGGCGCGTGGCTAGTCTGCTCTTCTGCTCGCTTTGCGTCGTACGCCCCGTGCAGGCGCGCCGCGGGGATCGCGTCGGGGCGGTTCGCGGCGCGCCTCGGGGTCGTGCGATGTGCAGGCATTGGTGCTTGCATCTCGCAGGCATGTGCGCTTGCGTCCCGCCGTGGCGGACGGCGCGCGCGCTTTCGCGGGCGTCGCGTCGTGGCTTCTTGCCGCCGTGTCGGGGCGGTCTGGCCTGTCGTTCGCCGCCGCGCGCGCGCGCCGGTCGCCGCTCTCTTCTCCCTGTGTAGGTTCCTTCCTCGCTCCCTCCTCCGCCAGGCGCAGGTACATCCATCTTCCTCTTCGACAAGATCCCCTCGTCTGTTTTGCTGGCTCGATCGAGGTCAGGACTTCCCTCTGGCGTGGGCTGGCCCACGCTCTGGCTCCGCCCTCGCGCGTTCTCTCGGCTGGTCTCCTCGCGCGCTCGCTTGCCCGCGTGGCTTCTCGCGCGTTGCGTGCGCCACCTGCTCCTCGTCTGGCAATTCTGGGGCCCTCTTGGTTCCTTCGCTGGCGCAGGCCAATCCGGCTTGTCCCCACACGGGCGCATATCGTCCGTCGCCCCCACGTGGCCATGCGGGGCCAATGCGGCTTTCGCAGGTGCGCGGGCCCAGTCGGCCCATGCAGTTGGCGCTCTTGCACCCAATCGGCTTCCAACGCCGGTGCAGGCCATTACGGCTTGCTATCGCACGGGCGCATATTGTCCGTCGGCCCCAAGTGGCCGTGCGGGGCCAATACGGCCCTCGCAAGTGCTCCGGCGCAGGCCAATACGGCTTGTCATTATACGGGCGCATACTGTCCGTCGGCCCCAAGTGGCCATGCGGGGCCAATACGGCTTTCGCAGGTGTGCGAGCCCAGTCGGCCCAAGCTGTTGGCTGCTCTTGCACCCAGTCGGCTTCCAACGCTGGTGCAGGCCAATACGGCATTTCTTATTTTTTTTGTTTTTTGTTTTTTTTTTTTTTTTTTTTTTTTCCTTAATTTTTATTGCTTTTTTTTTTATTTTTTATTTTTTTTTATTTTTTTTTTTGTTTTTTTTTTTTTTTTTGTATTTTTTTTTTTTTATTTTCTATTTTTTTTTTTGTTTCGGCAAGGGGGCGCTAATTGTCCGTCGGCCCCGAGTGGCCGTGCGGGGCCAATACGGCCCTCGCTAATGCTCCGGCGCAGGCCAATACGGCTTGTCATTATACGGGCGCATATTGTCCGTTGGCCCCACGTGGCCATGCGGGCCCAATACGGCTTTCGCAGGTGCGCGGGCCCAGTCGGCCCAAGCGTCTGGCTGCTCCTGGACCCAACCGGCTTCATACGCCGCTGCAGGCCAATAAGGCTTGCTTTCGCACGGGCGCATATTGCCCGTCGGCCCCAAGTGGTCGTGCGGGGCCAAATCGGCCCTCACAAACGCGCGGGCCCATTCGGCCCCAGCGCTCAGTGGCTCTGGTGCAGGCCACTACGGCTTGGCATTTTACGGGCGCTTATTGTCCGTCGGCCCAGAGCGGCCACGCGCGGCCAATGCGGCCTGCGCCGCAGCGTGGGCGCTCCCTTCGCGTCGTCGCGTCACCTTTCCGTCGGCGTCAAGCGCAGCAACGGCTGAGTCTTGTGCTGTGCGCGCGCGCAACGCACTGCTTCGCGATGGCCGAAGCCGCGCCGGAGACTGTTCGCGCTTTTCTCCAGCGCGTCGAGGGGGCGGGCGCGCAGGAGGCCGCCTGGTTCGACTCGGTCGCAGCGGCGCTGGCAGCCGAGAGCATCACCGTGCCCTCAGAGCTGGCCGGGGCCAAGTTTGAGGACTTCCGCTTCCAGAATGCCGATCTGGATGGCGGCAAGAAGCGCTGCGTCCGCGCGGCCATCAAGTTGGCCGGGCGCGAGAAGGCCGGCGTTCCCGCGCAGCGCGAGCGGCGCGCGCGTGCACGCTCGCGCGCAGGGTGATATGAAGGAGCTGCAGACGGCCGCGGGATCGGCCAGCGGGGACGCCAGTGCCGCCCTCCTCGCGTTTCTCCAAAAGAAGGACGAGGCTTGTCGACGCGACAGCGCGCGCCCGCCGCCGCGCGACGTCGCGTACGTCGCGTCGCAGGCGCCCGCGGCGGCCCACGTGGACATTTGTGCCACGCTCAAGACCGCGAGCCTCGAAGGCTTGCCCAGCGACCTCCTGCCCAGGCGATGCGCGGCTTGCCACGGCGGGGAGCGCGCGCCATCTTGCGCGCGACACTTGCGGCGTAGCTCCGACCTCGTGGATGAGCTTGCCAGCGAAGTGGCCAAGCTTCGGAAGCGCGGCATCGAAAAAGGTTTCGTCAACGTGAAGCTAGCCAGGTGGCTGCCGCAGCACCTCGCCGGGGCGCTTCGCGATGCCGACGAAGACGAAGCCAAGCTTTCGGAGGACCTGAAAAACTTAGCACAGGCGCAGCGCCTCACCGTCGCGCGCGCTCGCGCCGCGCCTATTTCCTCGCGCGAGGCCATGGGGGCGAAGGCGACGCCCAAGCGCGTCATGCCGACGCTCAGCCAATGGCACCTCGCGTGGAGTCGCTACGCGGTCGGTGCCCACGCCACCGGCCAGCTGAGCTACGCCGCGGCCGCAGCCCATCGCGACGTCTGCATGGCGGTGGGCCTCGGGGCGGCCCGCAACAAGCGGCGGGTGCAGCTCGCGGTCTATTATGACGAGCAGGCCCGCAAAGATTGGGCGGAACGCTCGCGCTCTGGCGACCCGACCTTCGTGGCCCGCACGCGTTGTCTTGCGAATGTGTTTCCGCGCCGCGTTGGCCGCGCCGGTTGCGCGCAGGCAGATCGCGCGGCGCAGCGCGTGGACACCGCCATTCTCAATCGCGCAGAGGAGGCTTACGATGCCGACGAAGCCGCAGCCAAGGCGGCGCCGGCTGAGTCGTCGGCAAAGGGCGGCACCAAGAGCGCCCAGGCCCCCTCGTCGCGTCGGCTCGCGCGGGGCAGCAGCCTCCACTCCCCACTTATTCTTTCGCGCGGCGCGTTCGCAGGTGGCGACGGGCAAAGCCGCCGCGGGGAGGGGCCACGGCTCCGCGAGCGGTGGCAAGAGCGCGCAATGGTCGGGAAAGCGCTGGAACAGCTGGGGCTCGGCGGGCGATTACCACGGGCACAGCTGGGGCGCAGCGGATCGCGGCGGGGAGGTGAATCGCAAGCCGCGCACGCCCCCGAGGGCCGTCAAGAGGGCCCGCCCATAGCGCCGCAGCTCCAGGGCGCAAGGGGGCCGCGGGCGCACGGAGCGCGCGGTGGCGCGCGGGCTCGCGCGGTGTCAAGAGTGACAGCGCGGGGGCCGAACACTTGTCGGCGCGCGGTGCATGCGAATTTAGCCGAACAATAGTCGGCGCGATGCCTTCTCACTCTTCGCAACCTACGCAAAGCAATGCGGCGCGATGCTTGGGCCGGTCCGCGCCGAAATTGCGCGGGCAATGAAGCGGCCGACAGTTCGGCTCGCGCGCCATGTCATATTGCAGCGGCCGCGGCACACGCGGGTCGTTCCGCGCGCTCGCGTTCAGGTCCGCCGTTCAGCTTTTGCTGCGACCCGACGCGATCGAGGCTACTTTGTTCGTCGCGTTTGTTTGCAATGCGCGGGCGGCTGCCGCCGCCTCCACCAGCGCCGCCGTCGGGGCGTGTTCCTGCGCCGCCAGCTCCCCCAGTCCGGCGGCGCTCACGGTCTCGCGGCGCGTCCTCGACGCAGGCCCCGCGCGCATCGCGCGGTCCGCAATGTTGCATGTCGAACTCCGCCTTGCAGGCGGCGAACGACTGGGCTGCTCGCGCGCCTCGCCAGGTGAACGCCGACGATGTGGGGAAGCTACAATTCGTCGACGACGCGTGCCGTGAGCAAGTCGATTTCGAGCCAGCCGTTGACGTCAGCGCAGACGTCTGGGCCGCGGTGGAATGGGTGAACGCGCGCCAATCGGACCAGATTAATGCCGAACGCGAGCGCTTCATCTGCGACATTGAAGCTGAGGCGCGGGCGCTGCACGTGTCGGGCGAAGTAGCCCGCTGGCATGTAGGGGCCGATGCAGGCGTGCGCAAGGTGGCGACTGGCGTCAACGGCCCTTTAATAGAGGCGCTCGCCGCTCGCACCGATTTCCAGGACGCCGCGTGCATAGAATTCTTTCGCCGCGGCGCGCCAGCGGTGGGCCCGCTCCCAGTCTCGGGAAGCGGCGTGCCCGTGCAGCGTCCCGACGCGCAGCCGGTCTCAACCGTGCTAGGGGGCGCCGCTCAAGCCAACCGCGCGTTGCTGGCGCCCCTCAAAGAGGACGCTCATTCGGCGACGTTGCTGCAGCAGTCTTTCAAAGAAGCGCGCATGGGTCGCGTGACCCAGCCTGTCACGGCTGTGCAGGCCGACCTCAGTGCAAACGTCTTGTCGCCGCGCTTCGGGGTTGTGCAAACGCGGCCCAATGGCGACATACGCGTTCGGGCTGTTGACGATCTTACTCGCGCGAAAGTGAACGGGTGCACCTCGGCAGGCGAAAAGTTTCGCCCCGAGTCCATCGATGCGCTGTATCGCGTCGCCAGGGGCGTGGCGCAGGGCACGCGCGAACGCATCATGTTCTACAAAGCCGACATTGACTCGGCCTTCCGCAGGCTTCCCGCCATGCCGATGCATCGCCGGTTCCTGTTCTTCGTTTTCCTCGCGCAGGGCGTGGCCCATGTGGCAGGGCACCTAGCCATGCCCTTCGGCGCCGTCGCGTCCGTGCATGCGTGGGAAAGGGTCGGCGCGCTCATTTCGCACCTTGTGCGTCGCCTACTGTTCATTCCCATGCTGCGTTTCGTCGATGACCTCTTTGGCGCCGAGCGCGCGGCATGCGCCGAGCATGCGCTCGAGTGCATCGTGCGGCTCGTGCGCTGCATCCTCGGCCCCTCTGCAATCGCGGCGGACAAGGTCGCCGCGGGCATGCCGCTTGTCGTCCTGGGCCTTCAGGTCCGCGCAGACCACGGCGGTTTCTCGTGCACTCCGTCGCCCGACAAGGTCAAGAAGTGGCGCGGTCGCATTGGCGACGCGCTCTCCTCGGGCGTTTTGCGGCCAGGGGACGCGGCAAAGCTTGCGGGCGCCCTGATGTGGGCATGCTCGGGCATGTTCCATCGCATCGGGCGCGCGCTCATCCGGCCCTTGTTCGCCCACTCGAAGCAGTGCGGCGTGGTGGTGCCGCAGCAGCTGCGCGTCGCACTCGAATGGTGGTAGCGCTGGAGCTCTGCGAGACCCGTGTCTGGGCACCAGATCAGCGCGAGGCAGCGCAGCTCTTTGTCGACGCGCGCAGCACGCCGCCCCGCGTCGCGGCTGTGCTCTTCCTCGACGGGCGGGCTTCCTACTCCGATTGGGCTCCCCCCGATTGCGTTCTGCGCCATTTCAAGCAAAGGGGCGATGCGCAGATTATGTCCCTCGAGCTTCTTGCGATCGCGTTTGGCCTTTCCACATTCAGCAACGCGCTCGCGGGCAGGCGCGTGCGCCTCTGGTCCGACAACGTCGGTGCCGAGGCTGCCACGCGGAAAGGCGCTTCCAAAGAGTGGGACTATACGTGTCTCATCAATTCTTTGTGGCTGCAGGCGGCGCAATTGCGCGTCTCGCTCCGCGTCGACCGCGCCCCCTCGAAGCTAAACGTTGCCGATTTGCCGTCGCGGGAGCAGTACTGGCTCCTTCGCGAGATCGGCGCTTCTTTCGTGCTGCCGCGTCTTAGCGAGGCATTCTGGAAGCCCGATGCCTGGGCATCTCTTTCGGCCGCGCGGGTGTCGCTGCGCCGCGCGTGAGCGTCCGTCGGCCGACAGTTCGGCTTGCGCGCCAAATCGTCTTGCGTCGGCGCGCGCGCATGAAAGTTGTTTTATTCGTTTTCGTGTTGCGTCCGCGAAGGTCGCGCGTAGCGCAGCCGCTCCACGTGCGCTCGGCAAGCAGGGCTCGGCGGCAGAGGCATTGCTTGGCGCGCGCCGACCGTCGGAACGGCAATGGCCGGGCACGCCGCTTCCATGCGTGTCTTCCTGGAGAGAGCCGCGGGCCAAGGCAGGCGCGATGCGGCGTGGTTCGATGCGATCGCGGCGGCGCTCGCCGCCGAAAGCGCGTCGCGCCCGTCCGCGCTCGCTGGGGCCAAATTCAAAGATTTCCAATTCCTGGGCGCGGACCTCGACGGCGGCCAAAAGCGTTGTATTCGGGAAGCTATCGCACTCGCGTCAAGCCTTCAGGTTCGCGCACTTCGCGCCGCGCCCCTGCTGCATCGCGCCCGCGTGCGCGCGCAGGAGGCAGCGCAAGTCCAGAGGCCGGTGCCGGCGCGGGCGCAGGCCGCCGGGGGCATTGCCGTTGACGCGCTCCTCGAGACAAGGATTGCGGAGGCGCAGGGGGCCCGCGCGCCACAGTGCGGCGGGGGCCCGCGCGCGGAGCTCCGGTATCTTCGCCGGCGGCTTGACAGCGAGGAAGGCCCAGTGAGCGTCGCTGAGTGGCTGTCTTCGGCGCGCGCAGCGGCCCTCCTGGGCGCATGCCCGCGCTCCATCGCCTCTTTCAAGAGCGGCGCGGCAGCATGGATCGCGTTCGCGCGCGAGGCTCTTGCGCTGCACGGGCGCGAGCTGCCGCCGTCTGCCGACGGGTTGCTCGCGTGGTCGCTGCTGTTTCGCTCCGACCAGACCTTTTCCAATTATGTCTCTCACGTCAAGCTGGCTTGTCAGGTTTGCGATCTCCCTGTAGACGTTTTTCGTGACACGCCCCTTCGCCGCGCCAAATGCGCGATTCGCAAGCGCGGCGCTTTCCTGCCCAGGGCGCCCCTATTCATCAGGGAGGACGCAGTTTGCGCGCTGCTAAATCTGGCAAAAGAGCGGCACGAGTCCGCCGTTTTCGCGCAGCTCTTTCTTGTCACGTACGTGTTTCTCTTGCGCCTTCCCTCGGAGGCCCTGGGCATTTCGTTCGACGGCGTCGCCTTTCGTCAGGGCGCAGGGGCTTCCCTCATTCTGTGCGACGGCCTCCTGCAGCTCAAATTGGCGCGCCGCAAGAACAAGCAATTCGGGTCCGTGCTGCAGCGAGCGTGCTGGTGCGCGCGCTGCACCAAGACGTGCCCGGTCCACGCGCTCGGCGCATGGTTCGCGGACCTGCCCGTGGGCACCGGGCCGTTCGCGGACATTAGCGCGGCCAGCTCGCTGAGCACGCTGCGCTTTCTCCTCGGTCAGCTCGGCGTCAAAGACGCGGCGCTCTATCGCACGCACGACCTGCGGCGCGGGCACGCACTGGACCTCCAGCAGAGGGGAGGCACCTTGCGCGAGATCCTTCAAGCGGGCGAATGGTCCTCGCCCGCGTTCCTGTCGTACCTCGATTTGACGCAACTCGAACTCGGCGCCGTGGTCGAGGCGCATCTAGCTGAGTCCGAGGACGAACTTGCCTAGGCAATGGCGACCCAGGCGTCGCGCGACGCCCTCGCGCGTACGCCTCCGCCGCTGCGTGTCACAACACCGCGGCGCCGCCGCGCGCAACGCCCGTTTCGCAAGGGGTGCGCGTGCCGCGCGCGTCGCCGCTGCGCGGTGCACCAGCATGCATCGGCTGGGGGTACTTGCATCCCTGGCGCCCCGCGCGTCGGCTCAGACTGGCACCGCCAGGCTGGACGGCGCGGGGGGTGCCGCACCCCTTGTCAAGTGGGTGCGGGCACCCTCGGGTGCGGGAGGCTTCTGGCGCAGCTGAAATTTGTGGTGGGCGCCCAACGCCATCGAAAGCGCGCGCGCTCGCTTGTGCTGCGTTGTGCGCGGGCACAAATTTCGCGCCCGCGCCTGGCCCGCGCGCGGGCGGGCAAGCTGGGCGCGCGGGCCGCCTCCCGCTTTCCTGCGCCGCGCGGCGCGCGGCCCCACGAGAAGGGCCCGCGCGCGCGAGGCGGGGGGGCGTCAGCATGTGCCTCGCGGCGCGCGGCCCCACGCGAAGGGCCTGCGCGCGCGAGGGGGGGGGGGGAGCGACGGCACGTGCCTCGCGGCGCGCGGCCCCGCGCGAAGGGCCCGCGCGCGAGGGGGGTGCGTCGTCACGCGCGTGGCTGTCTGCTCTTCTGCTCGCTTTGCGTCGAACGCCCCGTGCAGGCGCGCCGCGGGGATCGCGTCGGGGCGGTTCGCGGCGCGCCTCGGGGTCGTGCGATGTGCAGGCATTGGTGCTTGCATCTCGCAGGCATGTGCGCTTGCGTCCCGCCGTGGCGGACGGCGCGCGCGCTTTCGCCCCGCCCTCCCGCTCCTGGGGGTACTTGCATCCCTGGCGCCCCGCGCGTCGGCTCAGACTGGCACCGCCGGGCTGGACGGCGCGGGGGGTGCCGCACCCCTTGTCAAGTGGGTGCGGGCACCCTCGGGTGCGGGAGGCTTCTGGCGCAGCTGAAATTCATCTTTGAACGATCGGGGCCGCGATCGATTCAAGGTTCGACGATCGACGCGGTGTCAAAAACCTTTGCGCGCGCCGTTGCCGCGCGAACCTACCGTAGTATGGATGGGCAGCCGTCCTAAGGGTACCTTTGCATCCTTGCCTCCTCGTCCCGTCCTTGGCCGCTTTCGCTGGCCGCGCCCCGCCCGAAAAGCTTCGAAACGGTCTTCCAGGGCCCTTGCACACTTACCGCGGATCCTTACCATACGGGCCGGGCCGACTGTAGCTACAGACTCGCGCTTCGGGGCCCCGAGCCGGAGTCGCCCCGGACCGCAGGCATCCCCAGATAGTTCGGGCGGCCGAGCCTCCCGAGTCATCGGGGCCGGGGGCAGTCTGGGGTAGCCACAGGTTTTCGCGCCTCCGAACCGCAGTGATCCCGGATGCTTCGGGCGTTCAGCACCAGGGGCCACTCGCGCGTCAGGGGCAAAGTTGGGGCGGGGGATAGACTCAGGGGGTGGGGGAAGCATCGACCTCCAATCGCCCATTCATCGCCAAGAGGGGCCCAGAGCCCCCACCCCCGCCCAGGAGCGTGCGGATTTGTTACCGAGGGCACATAACCGATCTGTCGGCGATGTATCGCCGATTCCAGATCGATGTTTCCCCCCCTGAGCTGGTCCCTCCTAATTTCATGCAGTGGATATTCCAATCGCGCGCGTGATGATGCAGTCTCTGGGCGGACGAAAGGGGGGATAGGGAAAGGTGAGGGTACAACATCTGCTGCATGCAACTGCTAGACCCATTGCTACCATTCCGTGTGACGCAGACCAGGACCACCTGTGCGTTCGGTGTGCGTTCGGTAAGGGTTCCGGTCGAGCGCGTGGTGCTGCCGTCAGAGGTCGCTCCGATCAGTGCAGCCAATGTGCTGAAATGAGGAACGGTTCGTGTTCGGAGGAGGCCTATTCAATCGCTTCGCTCATTTCAGGGCCGTGTTGAAGGAGTCAGGATTCCCCCAGGATTTCCGATTCGTCTTACTCAAAAAATCGGTCAAAATTTCGGTCAAAAATTTGGTGCGCAAATCGCTCAAAAAATCGTTAATATTTTTTTTGGGGGCGGGTCGTCGCCGGCGTTTCGGGCACCCCCGCCAATGGATTTAGCAAGGATTCACTCGCGGAGTGGTTCTGTGCCTGAAGAAGGTTCGTTTCCCGAGGGCCTTATGCATGTTTTTTATGGTCGTCTGCGGCCGACCTGGAAGCTGCCTTGGCGCGTCTGGTAGGATCCTATTTGGCCATGTTGTGTCTTGTTTCGTCTTGTCTTGTGCGCCCTTGCCTCCTCCTGGCGCGGTGGGCTCTCTTGTGAACGTCTTGGGCCGTCTTGGAGGCAGGGGCGTATCAATTTTCCCGCCCTGCTTGGGCAAAGGGCTCCCGTCCGCCTATCCAGGGGGAGGTTCGCCCTCGGGTGTGACACGGGCGGGGACATGGGGGCGAAATTCATGCGCGCAACGGACTGGGCAGATGCCTTCGTTTTTGGTACCATTGCGGGTTCAATTTTCCCCCAGTCAGTCGCAAGTCAACGACGTATGCCCGCTTTTTTTCCGCCCCCGAGAGCGGTCCCGCGGCTTCAATATGGTTGCAGCAGAGCCCCGATAGATTCCTGGCGCGAGCCCAGCAGAGACCCACTACGGCCCCAAGATCCCCATGAGGGCCCCAGGACATGCCCGAAAGTGCCCTAAAGGGTGCGAAACGCGCCCTAATTTAGAGAATGCCAGCCAGCAGCGCTTCACGTCGTTGGATTCGAAAGGGCCCTACGACGGCCCCAGGAGGTCCCGAGAGGCGTCGGGGCATGAGAGAAGCCACCCCGCGAAGGGGAACGTCGTGGTTAGAAGCGGAATTCCCCATGCCACCAACATCTAAACGGTTGTTTGGGGCGCGGGGCGGAAACACTCGGCCCCATTCGGTGCTTTCCATCCCGTATTCTGGCCCGCCCCGCCCTGCACTCCCTACCTCGTCCGCGGGGCCGCTTCGCCGCGGAGTTGTTGATCTTGTTTTCGGGAGCCATCGGCCTCATCATGGAGCTCTTGACCCCGTCCTCGGGGCCGTCCGATCGCGGACCTGTCGGCCCAATCCTGGAGCTCTCGATCTCATCGCCCTTCTGCTTTCTGCGTTTTGCTGAGCACGGCGTGGGAGGCGGGGAAACCGACGCATTCGGTCGAGGTCGAGGCGCGGGGGGGTGGAGGTAGAAAGCTCTACCGACTCCCGCCAGGGGGCGTGCTTCGGTTCCCTCTGCCCCCCCCCCACCCACGTCGACCTCGGGCGGGACTTCGGCTTCCCGTGCCAGTCCACGGCCTTTTAGGCATTCATGGCTTCCTTGTCCTCGTCGGCAGGGCGGGAAGGGGAGCGGAAGATCAGAGGGACTCGCCCGGGGGGAGGTGCGGGGGGTTGGAGGGAAGGAGCCGCTCGACAGGTCCAAGAATTGGGAGAGACCTCGTCGTTCCTGGGTGAGTGACTTGGTTCTCTCCCGCCCCCGTTTTGCCGTGGCCAGGTCCTTCGGTTCCCGAGTCGTCTCGTTTTCGGCCCCTGGGACCCGCGGGAGGTCCCCCGCGAGGGCTCCGATGGCAAACTTGATTTGGGCGCAGCTTTGTCTTGGCATGCCGCTCCGTGATTGCGAGCCGCGAGTGCCAGCTACACCAGTCCACGGGCCAGGGGGGTGCGTTGTGGCGCAGGGGGGAAGGGGCACCCCCTCCCCGAAGCCGAATCGGGGACTTGGAAGGGATGACCCATCGAGCCACCGTCGCCCAAAGGGTTGGCGAATTAGTGCGCGTGCGTGCTCGCGTGCGCGTGGGTTCGTTCGAAGGCTGCATGGGCTCAAGGTTAACCTGGTTGGCAGGCGCGTGCTCCACATGTGTGATGAAGGGGCCGAGTCGGCTCAGGATGTGCTCACTCGCTTGGGGCGCGCCTCTGGCTTCCTCACCGAGAAAGGGCGAGCGGAGCTTGGGCCTGCTTGCGAAGTCTCTAAAGAGACTCTCCTTCGCGGGGCCCGATCACTGGTTGCAGCAGCGGGCCTAAGGCCCATGTTGACGTCAAAATCTGCAGATGGGACGCCCATTACTGTTGTGCACCGTTCCACTTTTCGGCAACCGGGTGGCAAGGCGGTCCGCACTCAGGGCAAACAGTGTGTTGAGTTCTTAGTGCAGAACCAGTTTTTCCGGTGCGATTTGGGGCCCGACGGTTGGGCAACCAAAGTGGTCCTCTGCGAACCAACCCCGTTATATCATGGGAAGAAAGTCCCTGCTATACTCGCTGCCAGCAGGAGTAATTGGCATACCCTGCGTTCGCTCGGCCACGTGGGTTGCGCTGTAGAGCATTACTGTTGGGATCGCTTGTCCATCGAGTCCTTGGACCGGGAGACCCGCAAGTGGCACCTCGCCCAGCCTCTGCCGCCGCTCCCAGCGCACATCACTCCGGAGGTCGCGCGGCTCACAGAGTTTGTGGTCATCACCCCGTGCGCTTTGCACGATTCTCAGAATGCGTTTCGTTGGTCAATGTTTGCACAGATAAAGATTTGGTTAGAGACGTCTATATCGCAATCGAGTCCCTCCGCAGGTCCGCGGACTTGTTGTCCAGCCATGTTTACACTTGGATCCAGTCGGTGTTGCGGAGGCGCGACGACCAGGGTGTGGACTGGATTCAGCACCGACGCACTCTGTGGTTGGAGCTTGGTGTAGACATGGAGACCGCAGAACTGCTCGCTGCTGACCTCCAGCTTTGGTGGGATGGAGATGTGCTGTGGGTGCACCGAGACGCCTGTGAAGGTAGCGACGTGTTGGATGCCACCGCGTCAGGTCTGATGGCTGTTTGGCGGTTTGCCAAATTCAGCGAGTCCCGATGGCTCACCCTGGGCACCAGTTCCAGAACCCTCGTTGCGAGTCTGTTCACAGGCATTGAAGGTTTGGTGCGTTTCATAGATAATGATCCCGATGCCAGCAAGTTCTACTTGAGAGGCTTCGGCCGACTGAAGGATTCCAGGAAAGAGTTTCTGGTCATATCTGCCATCGTGGGGAGAGTTGCGGAGTCCTTCCAGGTCCAACTGATGAAGGACAGCCGGGTTGCCAGGATCCACGATGACCTATGGGAAGCTGCCGCGAAGGAGGTCAAGTGGATTGTAGATATCTCCGCGCGCACTTTCTCGCTGTTAGGCTCGTTGTGTGGCCAGAGCAGGGCTCGAATCGCCGACTCTTGCATTGCCTCCGCCCACGTGTGCTTCCACTTCCTCTGGAGGCGGATCCTGTGCAATGCGGCGGAGTTGCCTTGGCGGCTAGTCCGCGGCGACGTCGCTGAGAACTTGAGGGAGTTGGCCGCGGGGAGCCCCCCAGAGGAGCCGGTGAGCAACCAGCTCTGGCAGCTCATGCACCGCGGCCACAACCTTGACCAGTTGGTCGCCACTGTCGATCTCTTAGGGGAGGCAGGGTGGACGAGCTTGCCGGCAGAACAACAGCACGCGAGCTTGGCGATGCTCCATAAGTGGCATCCAGAATACGGCCCCGACACCCTCATTTCTCGCGCCCTCCTGCTGCAGATGACGAGATTGCTGCCTGCTGCCACCAAGTTGGACAGGGAGAAAGAGAAAGTCTTGCGGCGTATGGACGCCATCATGAGGGCAGAGCCAGATAGGTGTTCTGGGAAGAACATGATGGTCAAATGCATTTTTGCCATTTCCAAGCAAAAAAAAGACGACGGCGTTCCAGGCTATGAGGCGTCAATGAAAAAACTTGCTCAGAATTGTTTCACTCGGCAGTCGGTTATGTGGGCTGGTCTGTCCATGCGCTCGCAGATTGAATGGGGGCATCGAGCTGCCCAGCACATCAATGATCGCAAGAATCTCATGTCTGAAGAGTGGGAAAACTTGTCAATCCAGCTGAACGCCATAGACTTCGCCATGGAGCTTCGCGAGCGCAGGGGCGCCCCCCTGACCATGTCTTCCGCTGCCCTCGACGATGCCGACCTGGAAACGTTCGCCCGGCTATGGGGACAAGAGGCGTTCCGGGACCCTGTGAACATCAAGACGAGGAGGGCCACGGTGGGTTTGGCCCCGCTCCCTGTTGCCCTGTTCACAGGGATGCCAGCCGTTTGGCAGCGGAAGGACCCGATCATGCCAGAGTGGGCTGGGCCACTTATTCGCCACCGCAGTCTGCTTCAGGGCGCGGCGCTCGTCATTCACCGGGACAACGGCCAGGTCGAGTTCTGGAAGATGGTCTTCATGGTGAAATCCCCATCGTACTATTTAGCGACGTGCAGGTTGCATCTGGCTGGCGAATACATGCCATGC
This sequence comes from Prorocentrum cordatum, assembly GCA_963575745.1. NCBI lineage: Eukaryota > Dinophyceae > Prorocentrales > Prorocentraceae > Prorocentrum > Prorocentrum cordatum. The sequence goes on along the minus strand of CAUYUJ010015151.1, from coordinate 67,658 downwards.
ACAGCCCTCCAGGAGCCTCGCAGTACCACGTACAGTTTCCATTGCAATTCCATGCGCTCTGCGAATCCCCGCCACCCCATCCAGAAAACGTGCCCATGCGGATTGCCTTGATCAGGGGGGCGGCGCAGCGCGCAGCTCAACCAATGTGGAAGGGGGGCTATAGGATAATGTTTGCGCGGCTCTTCCGAAGGGAGGGAGGAGGTGCAGGAGGGGGAAGATGGGGGGCAGCATGGAAGATGTCGCGGATGATGGCGAGGGGGAGGGTCACGCGGGATGGGGGCGAGGAGGATGCCAGCGGACTATGGAGGGGGAGGGGGTGTGATATACGCAACGGCGACGAAGACAGCCACGACGACTGCGACGACCACGCGGCGACAGGAGCTGTCCATCAAAGCTTTGGCGGGTCTACCGCTGCTGGGGGCTCTTGGAAATTTCCCGGCGCCACACCTTGCGCTCTATGGGGTCAATCCTGGGGCCTCCGGGGCTCGCGCGGCGTTCTCCCAGGGCCTTCTTCTGGGGGCCCTCCATGGGCCATCCCCGCGGACATCGATCGCGAAAGGATGGAGGGAAGGGGGGCTAACAGCCTGTCTCCGTTGGAACCCAACCAATGGCCTCTTAGGGCCCTTCTGGGGCGTTTTTGGGTGGCTCTCGGGCGCTCTTGGGCTTGTTTTGGAGCCCTCCAAGGCTCCTCATGGGGTTTTTGTTTGGCCATCTTGGGGGCGCTCGTCGTCGCCTTGCGGCGGTGCTGGGGATGGGGGAGAATAGCGATTTCCTCTGTTAAATTGCGACGGGAGCTCTCGGGCTGTAGCGGCCGACCGGATTTTCGCCCCTCCAGTGTTTTTTTGAACATGTGTGCGTTGGGCTTCTTCTGGGGATCAGCGTGATGCAGCGTGTTATGATAGTTTTTTATTCGATTCCATATTGGAGGTCCTCTTGAGCCTTCTTGGGCCATCATCCGACAATATTTTGCGTTCTGGCGCATTCGCCCGCGCCCAACCCCTGGGGGAGCAGGGGAAACGGGCAAACCCTCCCCGATGGGGGAAGATAGCGGTTGGAAAAGGACTTGCGCTATACCACTGCAAAACAGTGGGTTGGTGGGATTACGCGGACTTCACCACTGCCGCGGACATTTCGGTGGGCGCGGCAGACCGTCTTAGCATTCTGTTTCGTCTCAAGCACAATGGCGGGACCCACGTGTCATCGGAAATGACCCCGATGGATTTGTCTTGGGTTCTGGCGGGTCAAGCACACGACATCCCGCGGGGCGATGGCGACAAGGATGGCGCCAAGAAGAAAAAGTCGGCGAAAGAGTTTGACGAACTGGTGAGCACAATGCCGTGGCTTCAGCACCTTGACGCGACGCAGGGCTTCGACACAGGGTCGGACGCCTTGTCCACTATTTCTAGACAGAGCGCCAGGGACAGCGACTGCCACGGCGGCGCGGCTTTAGAGGTGGACGAGGAGACCATGATCCAACAGCTCGCGGAGCTGGAGAAAGCACGCCTGGCGGCAGCGCAGGAGAATCTAGCGGCCGGCTGTGGGGACTTTGTCTCCAGGGTCCGCGGCGGGGAGTCCCAAGTCCGGAAGGACGGCCAGGGCGTCCATGCCATGCAAGGCCAGACCGCAAATGCTTTCGCGCATGCGTGGGCGAAGCGTCGCGATTTGCAAGTCACGTTCAAGGCGACGTTTTTAGAGCACGGGGTTTCCGAAAGCAAGGTGTTGTGCAGGGCGTGGTGCCACAGGATGCAGCACTTCTATTCTTTAGAAGTGGCGTCCGGGATGGGCCAGGCGTTTGAGTACACTCAGGCTCATGTCGATGCCTATGTCGAACCGGTGGAGTTTACGGCGCTCGCGAAGGATGCATCCATACCTTCTTGGCAGGGCCGCATTGATGTCATTCTCGGTATCCCATGGGGCAAGGCACGTGCCGCTCCAGATGGAGCATAACATGGCCCCCGACTCTCTGGCGAAAATTGCTTTCCCTTCCCCAAACAGCGCTTGCTTGCACGACGGGTTTTCCCGTATCAAGCGAGGGGTCTCAGTCTGCGCGCTGAGCTTTGAGGCCGCCCACAGGGGCCCACTCACCATCGTTATCATCACTTTCTCTCCCAGTCTAGTTGGACATCCCCATGAGACCCCTGTCTCTCCTTTCCACCTTCGCGGCAGTATCCACAAATGCGTCGCGCCGATACCAGCCGCTATAATATGTCCGAGCGAAGCGCGCATCGCCGCGCGATGGCCGTGGGCACGGGCACGGGGCGTCGAATGCGATGCACCCCAGAGGGTACATGGGGGCACGTTCATTGCCCTGGGATCGCCCCCCGAGCAGGGCTCCATGGGGGATCTGGAGGGCCCTTTTTCGACCTTCCCGAGGCCTTCGGATGGTCAGGCCCCCCCCCGACGAAGCTTCCGGGACGTTCCTTGGGGCCCCAAAACGCCATTCCCAAAAAGGCTCCAGAGTGGCTTAAGAGTTCCGCGGGCCGCAACATAATTCTTGACGCTTCGCGCATCCCCACCAGCCCATCCAGTAACGACACCCAGGCGAGTTGAGGTGATCAGGGAAGTTTGGGAGCAAAGCAGGGTATCGCCGAACCGTGCGAGGGAGGGGGGAGGAAAAGGAGGCTTGATGGATGGATGAGGGAGTGGGCAGAAGGATGATGCATAGGATGAGGAGGAACAGAAGGAGGAGTAGGAGGATAAAAATATGAGCCGTCTCGGGACCCTCTGGAGCCGTCTTGGGCCCCCCTGGAGCCGCCTGGAGCCGTTTTGGGGCCCTCCGGAGCCGCGATGGGGCCCTCCTAGGTCCTTCCGAAAGCCCCAAGACGGCTCCAAGAGCCCCCCAGGAGGGCCCAACAACCTGTCACGAACAAGGCCCTTTTTCGTGACAGGTTGTTGGGCCCTCTTGGGGGGCTCTTGGAGCTCCCTGGGGCCCTCTTGGAGCCCTGTTGGGGCTCCAAGAGGGCCCCCCGAGAGCTCCCAGAGGGCCCCGGGAGGCCCCACGAGGGCCCCAAGAGAGCTCCCTGAGGGCCCCAAGATGGGCCCAGGAGTTATGTACCAACCAAGGGCCTGCTGGTACATAATTCCCGGCCCCCTTTTGGGGCCATCTTGGGGCCCTCTTGGGGGCTTCTTGGGGCTCCAAGAGGGCTCCCAGAGGGCTCCAACAGGACCCCAAGAGGGTTCCAGGAGGGCTTCAGGAGCCCCCCAAGAGGGCCCAACAACCTGTCACGAACAAGGCCCTTTTTGGTGACAGGTTGTTGGGACTTCTTGGGGGGCTTTTGGAGCCTTCTGGGGACCCCAAGAGAGCTCCAGGACGGCTCCAAGAGGTCCCCAAGAGGTCTCTGGGCTCCAAGAGAGCCCCAACCCAATTCGGGCTACCAAAAAGCTTCCAAGGGACATCCGAGGGGGTGGAGGGGGAGGTGGAGGGGGGGTGGAGGGGTGTGTGGAGGGGGAGGTGGAGGGGGTGTTGGAGGGGGGTCGTGGTGGTGGGGGGGGACGGGTGGGGGAGGGGGTGGTGGAGGGGGGGGAAAGACCCCAGGGGAGAGGGTAGGGAGAGGGGTTATATGAGGAAACTGGAAGAGGAAACGCTCTAGACCACCGACGCCCAGAGGGCTGGTGGCATTTCCCGCGGGAGCTGGAGGGTTGAACCCTACTGCGGGGCCGCAGCGAGCTCCCGAGTCATTGTTTGGGGTTCACGCTGCGGCATGCTCCTCCGCTTTCCTGCTGGCGCATCCTGCTGCTGCTGCTCCTCCGCTTCTTTCCTCCTTGGCATCCTGGCGCTCTCTTGTACCCCCTTTGAGTTCCCTCTTGCCGCTGCTGCTCCTCCGCCTTCCTCCGAGGGCATCCTGGCGTTCTCTTGTACCCCCAGGGGCACGCTGGGCTTTGGTGCGCAGATCCGAACAACGCCTCGGCATTTTGCGGCTTCGGCCCACTCCTCGCCCTCACCCTCCTTCACTCTGTCCCTCCCCGGCCCCTCTCCGCGACGGCGCCCCCGCCCCCCCCCGGGGAAAAATCTGGGCAAAATCCGGGCAAATCTGTGGTGCGCAAACCTTTTTTTTCACAGGGAAACGAGCCAAAACCAAAATCCGGGCAAAATCCGGGCAAAATCCGGGCAAAATCCGGGCCAAAAGCCGGGCGGGAATCCGGAGGAAATCCGGGCAAAATCCGGCCCCTCGCCGGGCCGAAATCCGGAAGTTTTCTTATCCTTCTGGGTTCTCCCAGTTCGCGGCACGTTCTTGTTGACTTGCTGTTTCGCCTCTATGCAGGACCGCCCCGCCGGGGACACCTCGACCATGTGCCCAGAGCCGTGTCGGCCTGGCGCTCTCGATCCTCTCTTGGAGGGGCATCGGTTCCATCATGGAGCTCTCGACCTCGTCCGAGAAAACTGGGATTCGGCTTGCGCCAAGGGTTCGGCATTATGTTTTGTTGGGGGCGGGGGGTGGGGGCGGATGAGGAGGAGGGGGATGAGGACGGTGAGGAAAAGGGCGACGACGACGAGGACGAGGGGCGGTGGGCCCTGCGATTAGGGACAGCACCCAAGAGGGTATCCAGAGTGCCCCCAAGACGACACCAATGATGTGCAACGGCCGTTGCACAACTCCTGGGACTTTTTCTCGGACCCTCGTGGCGCTTTCTGGGGGCCTTCTTGGCCCCCTCGCGGGCAGCCCAGGAACGCCCGGGCGAACTGCAGGAGGGCATTTGGGATTTCGTGGGACCCTCTACTGATTTTTGGAGGGGCCGCAGAGGGTCGCAAGATTGCCACAAGAGGGCCTCCACTTTGAAGAGAAGTTTACTACTACCCAATTCTTGGCGCTTCGCGCATCCTCACCAGACCATCCAGGAACGACGCTCCGGCAAGTTGAGGTGATCAGGGAAGTGTGGGAGCAAAGCAGGGTCCCGCCGCACCGTGCGAGGGAGGGAGGAGGAGAAGGAGCCTGGATGGATGGATGAGGGAGTTGGTTGAAGGATGATGCATAGGATGAGGAGGAACAGAAGGAGGAGTATGAAGACAAAAAGATCAGCCGTCTTGGGGCCCTCTGGAGCCGTCTTGGGGCCCTCTGGAGCCGCCTGGAGCCGTCTTGGGGCCCTCTGGAGCCGCCATGGGGCCCTCCTGGGCCCCTCCGAAAGCCCCGACCCAATTCGGGTTCCCAAAAGCTTTCAAGGGACATCCGAGGGGGTGGAGGGGGAGGTGGAGGGGGGGTGGAGGGGGTGTGGAGGGGGAGGTGGAGGGGGTGTTGGAGGGTGGTGGTGGAGGGGGAGGTGGAAGGGGGGGTGGAGGGGGGGTGGAGGGGGGGGAAAGACCCCAGGGGAGAGGGTAGGGAGAGGGGTTTGATTGGGAAACTGGAAGAGGAAATGTTCTGGACCACCTACGCCCAGAGGGATTGTGGGATTCCTTGTCGTGGTCTGTGTTCTGGTGCGTTAACGGTCTGGGAGCTATTCGGGATCCTGTGGACAGGAGACCTCGCGCTTCCAAAACGTCGGTGTTGACAGCGCGAGCCTCCCCCTTCTTGGGGCTTTTTTGGGGCCCTCTTGGGACAATCTGGGGGCTTTCTTGGAGCCCTCTTGGATGTTTGGGGCCCTCTTGGAGCCCACTTCGACCCCTCTTGAAGCCTTCTTGAGGCCCTCCAAGACGGCCCAGGAGGGCCCCTTGTGGGCCCCAAGAAGGCGATAGCAACCATCACGCCCAACTCCGTCAGACGGAGTTGGGCCAGGGGCTCACTGAGCCTCTCTTGGGAAGCCTGGGAGGGCGTCTTGGGGCCTCTTGGGGGTCCTGGGGGGCCTCTTCAGACGGCCCCCAAGAGCCCCCAAGAGGGTCCAAGACGGCCCAGGAGCGCCCCTTGTGAGCCCCAAGAGGGCGCTAGCGGGCATCACGCCCAACTCCGTCAGACGGAGTTGGGACAGGGGCTCACTGACCACTTCTCGGGAAGCCTCGGAGGGCCATCCTGGGGCCGTCTTGGGGCTTCTGGGGGCCTCTTGAGACGCTCCCTCTTGCTTCCCGAGGGTTCCAACAGCCCCCTAGAGGCCCCCAAAAAATCACAGAAAAATCCCAGACGCTGGCATTGCAAGTCTGGGATTTCTCTATGACTTTCTGGCCCTCTTGGGGCCCACTTCGACCCCATGCGGAGTTTCTTTGAGGCCCTCCAAGACGTCCCAACAGGGCCCCTCGTGGGCCCCAAGAGGGCGCTAGCACGCATCACTCGAAACTCCGTCAGACGGAGTTTGGCCAGGGGTTGACTGAGCCCCTCTTGGGAAGCCTGGGAGGGCGCCGAGGAGGTCCGGTAAAGCTCAAAGAGGGCCCACAGAGGCCCCGAGAGGGCTGCAAGAGGGGCTCCACATGGCCCGGACAGGGCTCAAGAGGCCCACGACACACGCGCACACACACGCATACACAGAGCAGCAGCAACAAAACCCGCTGAGAGTTTTGATCTCGATTGGTTGTGTTTCAGTATATTCAAATACTCAGTGTAAGAAGCTTTGTCTCTTCGGAGGAGGTCCCTCGAAATGCGTAAGGTAGTGTACAGTGTGTGAAGGGGGTGTGCCCTTAATTATGGGCCTGGGCCCAATGAGCCCTGTCAGCTTAATGGGCCTCAGTCGCATGTGACCTTGTGAGCCCGCCGATCCCTCTCCATGACCCCTGTGAGCTTTATGCACCTCTGGAGGCTCTACAACATCATCGGCCGCTTTAGCCGATGACCTTTCTCTTTCCCCTCCCTGTCCATAGCCATTTGGGTTCAAGGTGATTGCGAGGCTGATTGAGTGCAGGGTCCTTCTGAGAATGCCCGCTGCAAAGTCGAAGGCCGCAGCGAAGGCCAAGTCAGGCTCGAGCGGGGGCTCTGGCCGAAACAGATCCGTTCACACGAGGGCGCTGCAGAAACTCAGTGACAATTTCAAAGATTTTCCGCACGAGTGCTGCTACGTGAGGGTGCTGCCGTCCACCGGTCGCACTTTGATCCAGCAGCTGGAGCATGACATTGCCAGGGCGGATCGCGGCGAGGACGTTGTCTGGGGGGCACACTACTACATCGCCCGTAAGCAGGAGTATTCGGCCGATGATTCCTACTTTGTCGCCCTCAAGCCGGACCCGTCTGACCAGTCTGTCCCGAACGAATATTTAATGAAGGCCACCAGCAGCGTGGTACAACACTCAGATTTGGCCCGCAATTTTTCGTTGTCGTTTCGTGTCATGTTTATGTACGCCCCCAGGCGATGCAGGCGCTGAAGGACCCTCGCAAGCCAGACCGCGGGCCCATGCTCACGTACCTCAAAACCGCTACGGAAGCGTCCAAGAAGGACACACAGGGCGTTCTTCGATGGCTTTGTGGCTTACGTTTGGCGGACACCGACGTGCAGTTGCCGTGCGCTGACGCGGTGCTTGCCTGGATGAGCAGGTCCCGTGTTGGAATGCCCGAAGCCCCTGCTGTGGCCAATGGGGGGCCCTGCGTCGGACAGGATCTTGTGCCGTCGCGGATCTTTTCCAGCCTCCCCAGCGCTCTGGGGAAGTCAATTGCAACGTGGCCCCCAGAGGCCTCCAGAGCGGCCCTGGATGGGGCCACAATGCATGTGTCTTGCTTGAGGGGCTTGCGCCCAGCTGTAAGAGGGCACCATCCGGGCCTCGACGCGGTATCCGAGGCGCCGAGACGGGGCCAAGATGGCCGCGCAAGTGCCTTGCAAGGGGCCGCGAGGGTCCCAGAGGGGGCCCGACATGGATTCACGGGGCCCCTTTTGATGGTTCCAACATGGCTTGAACGCCAAGTGTCGTGCCAATGCGGGTCGGCACCGACCCCAGTGAGAATCCGGGCGGCCTCCAGCGGGGCCCTGGGGCGACCGCAAGGGGGGTCTTGGGGAATTCCAGAATGCCCGTGGCGCTTACTCTGATGTGCGGTCTTGGGCTTCCTGGTTTTGGCGGGGCGTCTGCCCGGGCAGACAGCGCCCGTTCCGGCGATCCGCGGACTGCCGCATGATTTAGGGCGAGCGGTTTTTAGAAAACCCAATGGTTTGGGCGTCCCGCGGGACTGTTGTGGAGCTCTTGGAGTTTTTCACGGGCCTCTTGGGCGCCCCTTGGAGCCTCCTGGGGCGTCGCGGGTGCTTTCTCAGCGATTCCTAAGATTTCGGCAGCTTAGTGGACGTGCCCCCAGAACTTTCTTTCTCCCGGCGGGAGGGGGGAAGTCGCCGGGGCCATTTCGGAGCCTTCATTTCCATGACGGGCGCTGCACTCGTCACCTTCAGTCTGCGGCCGTCGATTTCTCCTTGCGATGCGCGTGCTTCGCCCGAGGCACAGCTAGGGGGTCTCCGCCAGTGAATCCTGGAATTGCGAAGGAAGATCCTTCCCCAGGTTGCGGATTCACCAGCTGTACCCCGACTTGTTTGCGATCGCGAAGGACGTGGTCGAAAAGGTCTTGGCGCTACGTTGGGGTTCTGTGTCTAAGCACGTTGACCAGGCCGAGTTCTGCAGGAACAACGAGCGCGACCTGAAGCTCGTCTATCCTGTCGATCCGCTTCGGCAGGTCATTTCATTTATTTTCTGAGGACCCTTGTCCCCCCTTCTCTTCGCCCTCCGCAGGTCATTGCTGCTGGGGAGTCCTGGGCCAAGTCTTGCCACACTGAAATCGTGCAGCTGGCGCGCTGCGGGGTGATCGGCGAGGCGATGTTCCACTCCAAGATGTCCGACGTTCTCTCCGCTGCGGCGGCGCAGGAGATCGACGAAAAGATTGTGGCTCTCTGCACTCCGTCGGCCCCCAACACGCGAGTGCCAATGAACAACGAAGTGTTTGAGGATTGGCGAGGGCAGATCGTGGCAGAAGTCAATGCTATCGATGGCGTGGAGCAGCTGGCCTCCAAGAGGTTCGTCGACGTGCCGTACCGCAGCAAGGCCATTCCGAAAGTCCCAGTGACCTGCATGGTGAACGACGTGGAGCTCCGTCTCTGGGGCGTGATCAAAGGTAGCGGTGTCGCTCACGGGCAGATCCCGAAGCACCAGGCGGAGGTCCTCCTGGGGTACAGCGACTCGCCAGCCGAGAAGGCGCTGCAAGTTCACGACGACATGTTTAGCAAGGCGCCCCCGCGCATTGGAATTAAGGGGATCCTGATGTCCACCCGCGTGCCCCCAACTGTGACTTCCCCGCGTTGTTGTCGTTACGTCGCTCCGTGGATGGGGCGCGCTGCGCGGCCTTTCCGGGAGCGCGCCTCCGGGGCTTCGCGGCCCCCCCCCCATTGCTCCTCGGGGGGCTCATGCCCTCTCCCCATGGGGGCTCCATCGGCCTCCATTGGCTGCGCCCCGCTGCCTCCCACCTGGCCGCCCGCGTCACCTCTCTGTCGACGTAGCGCCTGGTCGCAGGGTCCGCAGCAGGCCGTCGGCCTGGGTCAAGCGGCCCGCGCAGACCTCATCGGTTTCGACGCGTCGGGCCTTTGTGGAGCCCCCCCCGGCCCTGTAGACCCGATTCGGGGGTCTCCTGGGGTTCCCTATGGGGCACTGTGGGAGCACCTTGGGTCTCTGTCCGGATTTCTGCAGGGCCGCGGGGGGAGGGGGCCCGCAGAGGCTCGGGGAACTTCCGGGCTCCTTGGGCGGCCTCGTCGGGGGTCTCACGCGGCCCCGAAATCCGCGGGGTGCGGGGCGAGAGATGAATGATTTGAGCCCCTTGTGGGGGGTGGTTGCGCCCCCGTCTGTTTTCGGAGCTGGCCCGCCCGCAGGCGAAGCTCGCCCGCCAGAAGCTCGGCCAGTTCATCGCTGCGAAGCAGGTCGCGAGCTCAGACGACATGCATGACGTCGTGAAGACCAACAAGCACAAGCTCGAGGTGATGGACCCGGATTCGTGGGCGCTCGATCACGCCCTCTTGATGAGCCTCTGCGGGGCCACCGCGGAGCAGAGGGCCACGTGCGTCATCATGTGCGAGATGCCCGCGGCCGCCCGCGAGATCACGGTGAAGCAGTGCAAGGCTCGCTTGGAGACCCTTGCGAACGGCGAGCAGATGAAAATGAGCCCTGTGGGCGCGCAGGCTGGCCTGAAGTATCTCGCGAAGGTGCTCGGGTCTATGTGCCTCGGCGCCCCCCTCGAGGTGAAGAAAGACGAGGTGTCGAAAATGGTGTCCGACTGCGTTAGCACGTTCCAGTACTTCCTTAGCCGCCGGACGACTGAGGGGAGGGTCACGGGGGCAGCGGCCTACCGCCGCATCGTGGAGATCGCAGAGGACGCCATCAAGAAAAAGCAGCAGGTCGACCAGAAGGACTTCGATGATATCGTCATGTACCGCTACCTGTGCCCCTCTGACATCGATGGCCGCGTTGTCCAGCTGATCCAGGAGTGCCAGAAGGCCGACGGCAAGGGCCCCCCGCTGAAGAAACCTAAAACAGCTGGCGCCGCAGGCGGCGCTGCGAAAGGCGGCGGCAGCTCCAGCTCGTCTGGCGGGGGCAAGCAGCCGAAGGCGCAGGATCTGGCGAAGGCGTCTGCCATGGCGATGTTCTCCTGATCCGGCGTGTCCCAGGCACGCGCAGAGGGGCCTTCTTGCTTTGCGAGGAGGCGTAGGTCTGGTGACGCGACCTCTTCCGGGGAGTCGCAGACACGTCGCGAGGGCGATCAGTGGGTTGCTCGCGGGCGCTGGGCGGTTGGAGGCGCAGCTCCTTGAGCTTTGATTTTCGGAGATCGCTGCGCGCGTCGGCGACGCGCGGTAACGTCGCGCGAGGTCTCGGAGGCTCGGGTTGGTCGACGGTGGGGCACAGGGGAGGTGGAGGTCAAGGAACCTCGAAATCGCAGGGATCCAGGGGTTGGGCGGTTTAGGGGTCGCCCCCTTCGCACTCCCTCCCAGGCGCGCGGAGGCCAGGGGCTTCTGCGTGCTGATCGCCCGGACCTCGTGCGACGTTGCCGCGCCCCCGTGGTTCGCGGGGGCCCGCGAGATTCCGGGGTAGACGCGGCGAGCAGTTTTTGTTGTGCATCGTTGCTGAGCGCTGCCGCTCCGCCGCAGGGCGAGCGCGACGATCCAGCAGGGGCGATCTTCGTGGTAGGCCTGCCGGTCGTACCCGCCGCGCGGCCTCTGTGGAGGTGGCGCGGTTTGTTTTGCAGGGGGCCCGCTGGGGCTCCAGAGGCTTGCGCCAGCGAAAGGGGTCGTTGGCGCAGAGGGGCCATGGAGAAAAAAGAAAAGCCGCACTCCCCGCCGCTGTCGCCGACCCCCTTGCTGCCGACCTCGGCGGCAGAGATTCTGGACGCTCCGCGTATCCCCGCCAACCCGCACGCAGGCGATGCCTGGGCGAGTTGTCTTGGTTACGGAAACGGCGCAATTCGTAATGAAGTTGTGATCGAGGGAAGGGTTTGTATGCCTTTTCGGTCCTTCTCAAGAAGAGGGTGGAAGATCTGGAGGATTACTTTGGGGAAAATGGGGATGGGGATGATGATCACAAGGAGAGGGGCGGAGGCGGGGGGAGGAGTAGGGAAAATGGGGGAGGAGGCGGGCGGATTGCTGCGGCGAACACGAGGGCCGCGACGACGACGACGACGACCACGACGACGAGAGGAATCATCCATCAACAGCTTCGCGAGACTTTCGCTGTCGGGCCCTCTTTGAGGCCTCTTGGAGCTAATTTGAGCCGGCTTGGGGCCATTCCTGGGGCCTCTCAGGCCTTCTTGGCGCTCTCTTAGGGCCCCCTTTAGGGCCTTGGGGGCTCTTGCTGGGAAGTTATGCGCGCAATCGATCAAAGAAGTGGGAGGCTTTAGCGGCCTTGCATTTCTTGGGCCTCAAGAAATGGTATCCCGGGGCATTATTGACGAGCTCGTGGATCGCCCTTGGGCGCTGTTGGGGCCGTTTTCTTGTCCCTCTCGTGTTCCTCTCGGGGCTGTTTCGGGCCATCTTGGGCCCGTTTGTCATCGCCATATTGTTATGCCGGGGAGGGGGAAAAGTAACGATTTTCCCCCCTCCCCCCCGTTCGATCTCAGCAGGGGCTCTGAGGCGGTAGCAACAGCCCGAATACCAGCTCATCGCGCGACTTTGGATGACGTGTGCGTCTGGTTTCTTTTGGGGCCCACCTTGATACACGGTGCTGTGAAGCTATATTGCAGCATTCAGTCTTCGGGGTCATATTGGGTTCTCTTGGGCTATCTAGGGGTCATATTGGGCCATTTGGGCGCTGTTACGCCTCGCGCCCTCCCCGTCCAGACCCAGGGGAGGGGGTGGGGAGAGGGGTCAGCCTCCCCTCGACGAGGAGGAAGGGGGTGGGATGAGGAAGCGCATTGGACCACCTCAGCCCAGAGGGCTGGTGGGATTGGCTTCTTCAAGGCCCTGGAAGAGGACCGCTGCTGCGCGGGCCAACCTCTCAACGGCTTATGTGCCGTTCCGAGCCGCAACTGGGGGGGGCATGCCCAGTGGCCGCTGCGTCGCCGACCCGCCGTCGTGCCCTCGGGGGCGAGCCCGAAACGTTTGGCTCAAACATGCTTGTTGTTTTTTTGTTCGTTGCTTTTTTCCTTGCGGCCTTACTCCTTAGCCTCGGCCCTGACTCATTCCGCCGGCCCTGGAGCGCTCTTTGGGGCCTCTTGGGGGCCTCGTGGGGGCCTATTGGGGCTCCTTGGCGGCGTCTTGGGGGCCCCTGGGGCCTCTTGGGCGGCTCTTGGGGGCCTCTTGGGGCGGGAGGGGGAGGCAGACGATTGCGGCTCCCACCTCGGAGGCCACGATCCTCGTGAGGGGTGTCGAAGAATGGCCCTCCCCTGGGGCGTACTGTCGGAGGAAACTTATTAGCGCTCCGCGTGCACCCAGGCGCTTTGGGGGCCAAACTCGGTTCGGGGGGGGGAGCAGGCTGCCCGCTCTCACCGGCGTTCTTCGCCATTGCAGTGGCGGACTGTTTGGACGAGATCTCCCAGGGCCTCCAGCACCTCTCCACCGCCTGTCGCGTGTTCTCCTACCTCGACGACATCATGGTGTTTGCGCCCCCGGAGCACGCAGCAGGAGCGAAGCAACTCGTTGTCGGCGCCCTCACCAACCACGGCCTGACGGTCAACGAGAGCAAAACCCAGGCATGGTCAGCGGACCGAACAAGTGGCCTCCCAGACGCTGTCCGTGCACGCAAAGTCGACCACCTGAAGTGCTTGGGAAACACGGCGCCTTGGCTCGACCAACAAGAGAACCGGGTTCTAGTTCACGCAGGGGAAGACGGCGCGGCGGCAGTGCAACGGGCGCAGGCCTTCACCCAGAGACTCCGAGACCTCCGAGAGGCTGGGCTCTCCGCCGAGGCCTACCACCACCTGCGAGCCAATCTGCAGAGCAACTGGGTGGAGCAGCTCGACGCGGTGGTGTCTTCGGCCCCAGAACACCTCCTGCGCGGGAGCCACTTGGACGAGCTTCAGAGGCTGCAGGCCACCATGCGCCTCGCAGACGGAGGGTGCGCCATTCCCTCCGCTGCCCAGACCGCATCGGCAGCCTACGCCGCGAGCTGGGCGCTCTGCCTCCACGACGTGGCGAAGTGCCTGGACGTGAGCACGCTGGAGGGGTTCCGGACGCGGTGCCCGCGGACCCTCCAAGTGCTCGCCCAAGCCGAGCAAGCGCTACAAGCCTCGGGAGCGACAGCCAGACAGCCCATCGACTGGGCCCGCAGTCTTCAGGAACCCCACGCTAAGCTCCAGGGCGTGTGGAGCAAGGCAGCCTGCGGGAAAAAACGAGAACGATTGCTGCGGGAGCTCCCTGAAAACGACCGGCTGGCACTCCGGGAGTGCGGTGGCGTAGGCGCAGGGGCGTTTCGCCAACCTCGACAACCAGGAGACCCTCTGCAGCCAGACGACCACTTCGAGGTGAACCTCATGTGCCGGCTGCGAGCACCAGTCTGCCCCGCTGGTTCGCGCTGCCAACACCGACGACAAGACGGCACGCTGTGCGGAGAGCCCCATCGAACCACGCGGGTTTCATGCCAAGTCATGCGAGGTGGGCCAATCCCGCACCGCCCGGCACGACCGCCTCCGGGACCGACATGCATCCATGCATAAGGAAATCCCGGGTCATGCTGCTCCGACGGAACAACACGTGCCAGCGTGGGATCGCCGCCATCCCCACACCGGGGTCCTTCAGGAAACAAAGTTGGACATCCGGACACACGACCCCAGCACCGGTCGACCCATCTTTGTCGACTGGGCGGTGACCTGCGTACACTCCACCTACGCCCCACGCAAGCGCGCCCGAGCCGAACGAGACGGACTCGCAGCAGCCCAGATGGTCGACGACAAACGGGGCCGGTACCCCCCCCGGGAGGGCCTAGACCTCGTCCCGATGGTCTTCGAGACCGGGGGGCGGCCGTCCGACGAGGCAGTAAGGTGCGTTCGGAGCTACGGCGCCTCTCTTGAGGATGCCGACCGGTCCGAGCTCTTGAGCCGGATCTGGCGGGACATCTCACGCACCCTACAACAAGAGAGTACTGAGATGATCCTGAGCGCCCTGGGGAGGTAGGCGCTGACCACTACTGAGATGAACGGCGGGTTATATCTTCGATATAAGTTGAGGACGCCTGTTAGTTATTAAGTTATAACTAAGTTATAACTAAGTTATAACTAAGTTATAACTGAGTTATAAATTGGCGCGTTTAATAGTGACTGACAGCGTCTGAGTTATAAGTCAACCTCTAATACCTTATTAGAGCTCGTTGAGTTAGTAAAAGTCAGCAGACTTAGGAGGTTGAATTATAAGTCGGGTTATGACCAAGTTAGGTGACTTATATTTAACTCAATTAGCCCTGAACTCTTCGACTTAGTAATTGAGTTATAATCAAGTTATAAGTCGACTTAGCTAAGTCGACCTAACTCGACTTACTAAGTCGACCTAAGTCGAGTTAGCTAAGTCGACCGTTCGAGTTACTAAGTCGACGTAGTTCGACTTACTAAGTCGAACTATGTCGACTGATAAGTCTACGATTTCAACTTATGTTGAAGCGTTTAACAACGATTCTTAACATGATTAACAACGGTTTTGAACATGTTTGCGGCACCTGGTCATCCACAACACCAACAAATATGTTGAGAACTTGTGGTCCAGATTTTGTCTCGGTAACAAAAAAGCGTTGGTTATGTATCCTCCGACAACAACATAAGTTTGAACTAATGGTGCTCTGGTTTTTTTCTGGTAGCATGTACGTTAACAGTCAAGACCATAGAACTCTCACCAAAATGCAGGACGGCTCGATTCGTAATTTTATTTTGCGGTGGAAAACAAAGCAGTCAAAACCATAGATCTCGAATCAGGATGCAAGACGGACCGATGCGTAATTTTGTTTTGTGGTGGGAAACACAGGTGGCGTTGGCGTGTGGATGTGTGAAATGTCAAAAATTTATGTTGTCACCGCTATGTAGTCATATGTGGTGATGTCGTAAGCACATCGGCGCTATGTGACCATATATAATGCTATGGAAAATGCCGCGCGCACATATGTGGTATACGTGCACTGTCCACAGAATGGTTCGCACGTAATTTCCGGCGTATCCCGGATTCGTTTATCGCGAATTAAGCTGACTAGATTGAGTGGACTGAACTGGTCGCACCTGATAGGAGGACGTTTTAATATTAATTTCCGGCGACCCAGGGCGCAACCTGTGGCGCCACCAATCGGAGGTAGCGTTATTCTCGCCGGCCGAGGGCGCAACCCATGGCGCAACCTATGGCGCAACCAAGAGGGGGGCATTTTATTCTCGACGGCCGAAGGCGCAACCTATGGCGCAACCAATGGGAGGACGTTCCATTCTCGGCGGCCGAGGGCGCAACCTATGGCGCAACCAATGGGAGGACGTTTTACTCTCGGCGGCCGAGGGCGCAACCAATAGGGAGACGTTTTATTCTCGGCGGCCGAGGGCGCAACCTATGGCGCAACCAATAAGAGGTCGTTTTACTCTCGGCGGCCGAGGGCGCAACCTATGGTGCAACCAATGGGAGGACGTTTTATTCTCGGCGGCCGAGGGCGCAACCTATGGCGCAACCAATGGGAGGACGTTTTATTCTCGGCGGCCGAGGGCGCAACCTATGGCGCAACCAATGGGAGGACGTTCCATTCTCGGCGGCCGAGGGCGCAACCTATGGCGCAACCAATAGGACGACCGATGTGGCCCAGACTGGTTGGACTTCGAATTGCGTGCGGGGCCACGCCCGATTTATGCTCGCCGTTTGGATTGGCCGCGGGGCCCAAGCGGCGACATGTCGTGTGATTGGCCACGCGCAATATATATAGTGTGTATACACGTGTGTATGTATGTACTATGTGACGCGCGCGTGCGTACGTGCACGCATGTATACATACATCTGGAGGCGATGCGTGGCGGGGACGGAGTAGGGGAAGGAAGGGGAGAAGGGGGGCGATGGGGGGAAGGGGAAAGAGGGGGTGTGGAGGGAATATGAATGGACGGGAAGAGGACGGGGCGGTGCACGGGGGCGCGAAGATAATCGCGCCTCGCGCGTGGGGGGGTGATGGGGAAGGAGAATGAAGGATGAGATAATGCATGGTGAAGAGGAGTGAATGACGGAGGAAGAGAAGGGGGCGACTCCGACCCCCCTTCCGCCGATTTTTTCTTCGCGCCTTCCAGCCCTCCTCCGCCAGCCCTTCGCTGCGCTTCTTCTTCGACAGTCGGCGTTTGCCTTGTTTTGGTGTTTGTGTTGTTCTCTGTAGAGTGAGTACTATCATCAGTAGTGGTAGTAATCGCAAATGTTGTCAGAGTACTGGAGATACTGGGGTGCGGCGACTCAGGCTGATGAGGGTGAGGGCGCAGGAGACGGATGATGTTGATGAAAATGGTCTCTGTGTGTTGCGCCTGTGAAAAAATAACTTATATTGAGAGGGATCTCAAAAGGTACCCCACCTTTTTTTCAATAAAGAAACAACGATCGATCTTGGGAGCCCTCCCCCAACAGATCTACATGACTACATGTTGCCACTGGAGAGGAGAGGGAGTCGATGGAGGATGGGGGGGGGGAGATGAGGAGGAGGAAAGAGGTAGAGAGGGCGAGGGAGGAGGATGGGGAGAAGACGAAGGCGCGGAGGAGGGACAAGGAACAAGGAAGGAGGAGGGAGGAGAAGGGATGGGGAGGGGGAGTGAGGATGGACGAGGAATGAAGATGAGGGAGCGGAAAGAATAAGGAAGAAACAGGAAAGGTGAGCTCGATGCCCCCTCGCATCCCCCGTCCCCATCTGAACCCCACTCCCCCCGCCGCGCCACGCCTTTCCTTCGACAGGTTTTGCGCCAAACGTTTTTGCCCGAATCATTTATACACATATGTTTATATACACACCGTGCCATTCAGAAGCGCTGCCCTTGAGAGCTGACGGGAAGCGAGAGGAGGAGACACATCTATTGAAACAAAGCAAGCAACCAGAGTGAACTGAGAGATCTCTGGGGACAGTTGGGTGGCACTGGAGGTTTCTTCGGGCCATCGCTGGCGCTGGTGTGGAGGGGGGGGGAAAAGGAGGAAGAAGGTGGACAACGAAGACAACGACGAGGAAGAGGGGAAACTGGAGGAGGACGACGATGAGGACAAGGACGAGAACGAGGACGAAGACGACGACGACGTGGAGGATGAGGAGGAGGTGGAGGAGATCAACAGGGACCAGACTCTTTGAGCCATATTACGAGGATGAGGGCTACATAGGACGAGGAGGAGGAAAACGAAAAGGACGAGGACGAGAACGAGGAGGATGACGAGGACGAGGAGGATGACGAGGGCGAGGATAAGGATGAGGACGAGAAGGATGAAGAGGAGGAGGAAGAGGAGGACGGGGAGGAAACGGACGAAGACGAGGAGGGGGAGGAGGACGAGGGCCCTGGCATTTTTGGGTCTTGGGGCACTCTTGGGGCTACCTTGGAGGGTATTGGGATCATCTTGGGGATCTTTGAGGGGGCCTCGTGGGGCCCTCTTAGAGCCCTCTTGGCTCTTGGGGGGCCGGAAGGCCTCTTAAGGACAGTTTGGAGGCCATCATTCAAATAAGGGGGTTCCGAATTCAGTTCCCCCCTCCGGGGCCCCCAAATACACCTCTTAGTTACCCTCTTTGGCGCTCTTGGGGCCGTCTTGAGTGCATCGTGGGCGCCTCTAGGGGCCCCCTTGGGCCATCTTGGGGTCATCGTTGAGCCAAACTGGAAAACAAGTCGGAAACGAAAAGGCAAGAAGGCGAACACTTTTTATTTTACTTCAGATTGTTGAAAGATTTGGGTTTCTCGGGGGGGTCACGGGCTCCGGAAGCATTTGGCGCCTGTTTGTGGCACTATTAGGGTCCTTTGGAGGCATGTCAGAACTTGTATTGAATCATTTTCGGCTATCTTGAGCCATCTTGGAGGCCATCTTGTAGAATTGGATATCCTCTTGGAGCCATCTTGGCCGCCCCCCCCCCGTCCAGATCCCTGGGAGTGGTAGGGGGAGGGGTAAACCCTTTCCCCGAAGGGGAAGAAGGGGCCTTGGAAAAAGGATGACAAATACCGTCAGACCACTTGCGCACAGAGGGCTGGTGGGACTTGATGGTAATCATTTCGGGCGTTGCACGAATTTGTTTTTCGCGAAATGAAACTGGACTGGACTGACTGGTCGGGCTCGTTACGAGCCAATTATATGTTCGGTCGCCGAGGGGCGCAACCTATGGCGTAACCATTAGGAGCCAGTTATATTCTCAGCGGAAGAGGAAGCAACCTACGGCGCAACCGCCCGGAGCCAGTTATATTCTCGGCGGCCGAGGGCGCAACCTATGGCGCAACCGATCGTTGCCAGTTATATTCTCGGCGGACGAGGGGCGCAAGCTATGGCGCAACCAGTAGGAGCCAGTCATATTCTCGGCGGCCGAGGGCGCAACCGATGGCGCAACCAAAAGGAGCCAGTCATATTCTCGACGGCCGAGGGCGCAACCTATGGCGCAGCCAATAGGAGACAGTTATATCCTCGGCGGCCGAGGGGCGCAACTTATAGCGCAAGAAATAGGAGCCAGCTAATTTCTCGGCGGCCGAGGGCGCAACCTATGGCGCAACCAATAGGAGCGACTTATTTTCTCCGCGGCCGAGAGCCCATCCCATGGCGCAACCAATAGGAGCCAGTCACATTCTCGGCGGCCGAGGGCGAGGACGAGGATGAACAACGAGGACGATGATGAACGACGACGCCCACGACGACGACGCCGACGACTGCGGCGGTGAGCGAAGGGGACGGCGACGGCGACGGCGACGACGACGACGGCGGCAATGGCGGCGGCGCCGAAGGCCACGACGACGACGGCGACGGCGACGGCGGCGGCGACGACGACGACGACGACGACGACGACGAGCGCCGCTACCACGACGACCCCCGAGGCGACGACGAACTCACTGATGGGGCACAGACTGGCTGGACATCCATATCCGTGCGGGGCTACGCCCGATGTATGCTCGTCGTTTGGGTTGGCAATGTGGCCCAATCGGCGAGCTGTCTGGTGATTTCGGTTGGCCTCTTGGGGCCCTTTGGGGGATCCCATCGGGGCGCCTCTTGAGGCGTCCTCCTGGGTGCCACTTGAACCGTCTTGAGGCAATCTTGGACCGTCTGGGAGCGCTCTTGGGCCGTCTTGGGGTCCTCTTGGGCCGTCTTGAGGGCAGGCGAGGCATCGCCCGACGCCAATTGTTCCAGGGTCGATGGTCGATCATGCGGCTGAGCGGCCGAGGGCGGCTCGACGAGGTGATGGTCACCATGACCATCACCATCACCTCGCCGCGGCTCGACGAGGTGATGGTCATGGTGACCATCACCTCGTCGAGCCGCCCTCGGCCGCTCAGCCGCATGATCGACCATCGACCCTGGAACAATTGGCGTCGGGCGATGCCTCGCCTGCCCTCAAGACAGCCCAAGAGGACCCCAAGACGGCCCACGAACGCTCCCAGGCGGTCCAAGATGGCCTGGCGGCCCACGCAGATCGCCCAGGAAAGTCGCTCTCTCGCCGCTCCCCCATCACACTCGCGGGAGGAGGGGGAGGATTATTTATGGGAGAGAAAGTAGGAGGAGGAGGAGAGGAGGAGGAGGAGAAGGAGGAGAAGGAGCGGTATGACGTGACGGAGGGAGAGGCGAAGAATGGGAACGACACTGCGGAGCTCGGAGGCAGGCAAGGGGGACGGGGAGGAGGAAGGGAAAGGGAAGGGGAGGAGGAGGAGGAGGATGATGATAATGACCCGATGGCGCTGACGAGGGGGAGGGGAAAACGGAGGGAGCAATTGACCAGATGGACATGAACATGGATCTCGAGGACGGGGTATCAACGAACACGATGGCGATGGCTTCCAGAGTCCTCGTCGTCCTCCTCCCACTTCTCCTCCTCGTCTTCGCCCGCTTCCTCCGCGTCCTCCCTTTCCTCCTCTTCCTCCTCGTCCTCCTTTTCGTCCTCAACCTCTTCCTCGTCCTCCTCCTCATCCTCGTCCTCGTCTCTCTCCTCGGCATCGTCCTCAACATCCTCGTTTTCCTCCTCGTCCTCGTCCTAGCCCTCATCCTCGTAAGATGGCTCCAAGAGTATTCGTCCCCGTTTTCCGCCTCCTCATCCTCATCCCTGTCTTCGTCATCGTTCTCGTCCTTGTCCTCATCGTAGTCCTCCTCATTTTCCTCCTCTTCCTCGTCGCCGTCGTCGTCCTCCTTCTCCTCATAATCCTCCCTTACACCTTGCCCCCACGCGAGCCCCAGAGATGGCCCGAAGATGCCCTGCATGGCCACCCCCCTGCGGCCCAGAGATCTCTCAGTTCACCATGGTTGCCCGGTTTGCTTCACGATCTGTGTCTCATCCTCCCGTTCCCCGTCAGTTCTCAAGGGCGGCGTTTCTGAATGGGTTGACGGGGATACGCGAGGCCTCTAGGAGTTTTGAATTCGTTTCGCGTTCTCGCCTCTTCTGGCTCCCGACAGCCCAGGAATACCCAAGAGCCCATCCAAAGCGCACCGAGACGGCCCTAGACGGCCCCCGAAATAGCACAATACGGTCCCAAGCGGCCCGTCAAGCCGGTCCAAACCCCAAGAGGAGCCCAACAGAGGAGAAGGAGGCGGAGGAGGGGGGAAAGATGACGAAAATTACACGCCTGAGGGGGAGGACGAAGGGGAAGAGGAAACAACATATCAGGTGTTGGAGTTTCACAAGACAGCTCGCCGCTTGGGCCACACGGCCAACCCAAACGACGAGCACACATCGGGCGTAGCCCCGCACGCATTTGGATGTCCAGCCAGTCTGGGCCCCGTCAGTGAGTTCGTCGTCGCCTCGGGCGTCGTCGTGGTAGCGGTGCTCGTTGTCGTCGTCGCCGCCGCCGTCGTCGCTGTCGTCGCCGTCGCAGTTGTCTTCGGCGCCGCCGCCGTCGCCGCCGTCTTCGTCGGCGCCGTCGCCGCCGCCGTCGCCGTCCTCTTCGCCGCCGTCGTCGTCGGCGTCGTCGTCGTGGGCGTCGTCGTTCATGTTCGTCCTCGTCGTTCATCATCGTCCTTGCCCTCGGCCGCCGAGAATATGACTGGCTCCTATTGGTTGCGCCGTAGGTTGCGCCCCTCGGCCGTCGAGAATAGAATTATCTC
The DNA here is from genome assembly GCA_963575745.1 of Prorocentrum cordatum. Classification (NCBI taxonomy): domain Eukaryota; class Dinophyceae; order Prorocentrales; family Prorocentraceae; genus Prorocentrum; species Prorocentrum cordatum. Next base: position 46,181 of record CAUYUJ010015151.1, on the reverse strand, counting down.
ATCTATAAGACTTAGTTTAGGAGCGTGCGGACAGCAATCGAACTCGCGAGCACCAGGCCCGCCCGTGTTAAGATTCTACGGGGGACGGGGGTTGCAACGCGAATGCCGCGGCCTGGGCTGCAATCACAAGACAGCTCGCCGCTTGGGCCCCGCGGCCAGCCTAGACGGCGAGCATAAATCGGGTGAAGCCCCGCGCGCAATTCGAAGTCCAACCAGTCTGGGCCACATCGGTCCTCTTATTGGTTGCGCCATATGTTGCGCCCTCGGCCGTCGGGAATATAACGGGCTCCTATTGGTTTCGCCATACGTTGCGCCCTCGGCCGCCGAGAACAAATAGTCTTCTGATTGGTTGCGCCATAGGTTGCGCCCTCGGCCGCCGAGAATGAAACGTCCTCCCATTGGTTGCGCCATAGGTGGCGCCCTCGGCCGCCGAAGATAAAACGTCCTCCTCTTGTTTGCGCCATAGATTGCGCCCTCGGCCGCCGAGAACAAAACGTCCTCCTATTGGTTGCGTCCTCGGCCGCCGAGAACAAAACGTCCTCCCATTGGTTGCGCCATAGGTTGCGCCCTCGGCCGCCGATCATGGAACGTCCTCCTACTGGTTGCGCCATAGGTTGCGCCCTCGGCCGCCGAGAATAAAGCGTCCTCCTATTGGTTGCGCCATAAGTTGCGCCCTCGGCCGCCGAGAATAAAACTGCCTCCCATTGGTGGCGCCATGGGTTGCGCACTGGGTCGCCGATTTTTTACGCCCTCCAAACATGTGCGACCAGTTCAGTCCAGTCAGTCCAGTCAGCTTACTTCGTGAAAAACAAATTCGGGCTACGGCCGCAAAAAAATGTCATACGTGAGTGCATATACATATATACATATATGTGTGCATATGTGTATATGTGTATATGTTATATATATATATATGTGTATGCGCGCATGGGGGGGGGCGCCCACGCTCGGCGTCTGCATTTTTTCTTCACGCATTACAGGAATGATCGTGTGAACCTCATGTCAGATACCAAATATGTCGCCAATTGCAGAAAAAATGCCATCAGCACCATGGTCCCCCTGGAACCTCGTCAGTTTCATTATCATCGCCATGAGTCGTTGCATCATGGCTTTGCAGCAGAATTGCAACAAGTACGGCTTCTGCTAGTCTTCATGATACCCGCACTCCGCCACTACTACTTCTTATTGGTGTTAAGACTACCACCGCTACCATGGCAACTTCCAACAATACGGTTCCGCACCCACCCCGTCTGGATGAGAGGGAGGGCGGGCGGGGGTCGCGGTGGCAAGCTTTTGCCGATCGGCCCCTTTCTCCGAATGAACACCCTGAGTCTCGTTTCTCCGCCACTACCGCGACTACGGGTACTCTTACTTCTACCGCAACTACTATTAGAATTTGTATTGGTTCCACTACGAAGCCTGCTACTGATACTGCGCGGACTCTTAACGCTCATAGAAAAGTTTCGCGATGTTGCTACGTCTGCGTCTTGTATATCTGATCCTACTGCTAAAACCACAGCTCAGACCACCGCCGCCACCACTCCACCACAAACGCCGCCACCGCCTGACCCAGGCAGGGTTGCGGCGGCGGTGAATGAAAATAAATTGCGGGCGGTTGTCGAGTAGATACGAGCACCAATTGTAACATCACTGACATTGTGAAGATAGTCGTAGAAGTATTCAGTTGGTGGTGACATATTTGTGGCATACAGATATTAACAGTTGTAGTATATGTGGAAGTAGTAGCCGGCTGAATGACAATGCAAGTAGCAGCGAGTGGTGGTAGAGGTAGTAGTAGTTGTAGTAGTCGTCGTTGCCGTCGCACCAATAGTAGAAATAGTAGTAGCAGGAATAGCTCTTGCATCTGTACACAAAGATGACGGGGAGGAAAAGAAACGCCCAAATGACGAGTCGAAGCGGGGCGGGTCACAATAGGAGCCCGTTGGCTGCCCTCCCCCACCCCATATACCCCCCCCCCCACCCCACCACCCCCACAACAATAATCGATGTCCTCTTCGATCATCGATGTCCTGCACCGCGGTGGGGCGAGGAGAAGGAGGAGGGCGAGGCTCTCTAAGGCAGGAACAATCCGCGACGTACGAATTACCATCATCGTCGTCGTCATCATCATCATCACCGTCACCATCGTCGTCGTCATCATCATCGTCATCATCATCATCATCATCATAATTTTTATTCTATATATATATATATATATATCTCTCTCTTTCCCCCCCCCCCCCTCCCTCATTTTTCTCACTGCAAGGAGCGCCCTTTCTGGTAATGGCTGCCCACGTCGCTCGTGAGCGTGACAAGATCGCCTCACGATCCCGTTTTTTTTGGGGGAGGCAAGGGTGGAACAGTTCACCCGCGTAAAGTGCACGCGCCTTGAGCGCCTCCGCTTTGCGTTTTTTTTTTTTTTTTTTTTTTTTTTTTTTTTTTTTTTTTTTTTTTTTTTTTTTTTTTTTTTTTTTTTTTTTTTTTTTTTCTTGTCTGCGTCGCGACAAGGAAGCAAAGGTTTAAAAAGTTAAGCAACCACGAGGAAAGACACATATGTGCACGCGCGGCGCGCCTCCTTCTTCTCTTCCTCCGACAGGAAGGAAAGAGTGGTAAAAAGTTCAATCGCGGGGCGCTCGCGCGACCCGTAGAACAGACAATTAAATTGCAGGGGGGCGCGCGCCGCGCTACTGCTGATAGAAGTATCGCAGGAAGCGCGCGTATGCATCGATATCGACATCGGCATCGACATATGATTGTGCATGTGCATGCATGCGCATGTGTACGTGCGCGCGCTATCTACATCGCAATGCGTGAACACACCTTACACGCGCATATGTACAAACCTGTGTGCATACGAAGGTTAAAATATGTAAGAATATTTGTGGGACGCTGTAGTAGATGACTGAATCCCACGAGGAATATATACAGAAAGCCATACCTCGAGGATTACTTTGGACCTACTAACTCGGGGCTAGTTCGAGTTAGTAAGTCGAAATAGTTCGAGTTAGTAAGTCGAAATAGTTCGACTTAGTAAGTCGAAATAGTTCGACTTACTAAGTCGACCATTTCGAGTTATAACTCGACTTATAACTCGACTTACAAGTCGGTTGTTGACTTAGTTTTTAAGATATAACTCAACTTATGAGCTGACCTAAGTCGATCACCTAAGTCGGTTATGCTAAGTCGGCCTAAGTCGACTTATAACTCGATTTCGTAATTCGCCTAAGCCGATTAGTAACTCTCGTCCTCAACTTATATCTAGGATATAATCCGCCGCTCATCAAAGTATCACCACCACGTGACCAACCACCAGTGCGACCTTACGACCACTACCAGCCCGTCCGACTCTCAGGACCACCGCCGCCCGCACGGCCAGCAGCACGACCACCACGACCACCAGCACCACCAGCAAACCGCCCACACCTACCAGCCACCACGACCACCACTATCACGACCACCACGACGACTACCACCAGCACGACCACCACGACCACCACCAGCTTGACCACCGCCACCACCACGCCGACGGGCACCGCCCCCCCCCGTCCCCCTTTCCGTTCCTCGTCCTTCCCCGTCCCCTGCCGGGCCGCCCTTGCCGGTGCGTCTCCTGCGCGGCCTCCTCCTCCCCCTCCTTCTCCTCCCCGTAACTAGCAGACTAGACTCTTTCCCGCTTGCCCGGCGGCCCCCACGGCGACGGGGTGCGGGGCCAACTCTGGCGCCGCCGGGCCGAGAGGGAGAGAGGGGGAGTGGAGTGAGAGAGAGAGAGAGAGAGGAGACGGAAGAGGGAGAGAGACAGAGGAATGAGGCGAGAGAGAGGACACGGAAGGGGGAGAGACAGAGGAATGAGGAATGAGGAGGAGGAGGAGGATTGTTGCTGGGCTTGGGGGGGCTGGACATGCTCTCCTTCGCGGCCTCGGCGGAGTTCGGAGGATGTGTGTTCGTCTGACCTTTGGACGTCTCACGACGAGGAAGAGGAGGACGCTGCTTTCGGATATAGCCAGGACCCCAGATAAGGGGACCCTCTTAGTAGTAGGGCCCCGGGGTCCCTAAATTGGCCAGAATCACTAAACCAGGTCTGCCGTGGCTGGTGTTTTTCGGGTGACTCCAGTTCTGGTTAGTGGAACGGGGCCTGGGGGTCGTTCCCCAGTACACATCATTAAACCAGGTCCCACTAAACCCAGCTGCCAACGCCCGATCCTTTCTGGGAATCTGGACCCCAAGCCTCTGCGAGGAGCTGACCCTGGACTCCGAGAACATGGCCGTGATGCAGGCGAGCCTCTCTGCCCCTGCCAGCGCGCACTGGCTACCAATCGTGGGGCTGCTCGCTCATTGTCCTGCGCGCGCTCCTCCCTCTGTCTCTCTCCCTTTCTCATGCTGTTTCTTCCTTATCTCCCTCTCTCTCTCTCTCGCTCTCCCAGTCCCTCCTGCTGCTCATGCTCCCTCCCTCCTCTCCTCCTCCTCCTCCTCCTCCTCATTCTCCGCCATCGCATCCTCCTCCTCCTCCGCCTCCTCCTCCTCCTCCGCCATCGCCTCCTCCTCCGCCTCCGCCTCCTCCTTCCTCATCCTCAGCCTGCTCTCCCAGCCTCTGCCACTGGGCCCTCGGGGAGGCTGTGCCGCTTCCCCCCCCCACACCTTTTCCTCCCTTCTTCAAGGGAGGAACAAAAACAATAATAGCCCACAAATAGTCGGGTGACGCCTTGTCGTGCTCTCTTGACTATGTTCGAACCTTGCTTTGTCTATAGTTTTTGTTTTCTCCCCAAATCCGCCTGTGGGAGGACATCCCCGACCTAAATCAAGGGAAAAAAAACACATGGACCCGAGAATTGACGTTTACTAAACGGCCTTCAGCGTTTACTGAACAGCCCTGGCCTGTTCGATTCCTTTTTTGGGGCGCGTTCACGGAACGGCTTCGCGTGCCGGGGTGCTGGGTGGTTATTATGGGGGTGGATGGTTTGACTTCTACTTCTCTCCTGCTGCGGTCCTGCTCCCCCTCCGCCTCTTCCCTCTTCGCTCCTTCTGGAGGGGCGCGCAACAGGGGTTCTATTGTGGTCGTGTTTTTATTAATTGTTTTGCGGACCCGCGCTGGCCTCCCAATCCCCCCCCCTCCCCCCAGGGAGCAGATCTGGGCTGTTTTTGGCGCCTGTTTCGAGCAGGTGGAGGCTCCCCTCATAGGATGCACTCTTGCAAACAGTCTCACCAAGCAGAGGTCTGGAGCCAGACCCCCACCCTTTCCGCCCAATGTCGAAACGCCGAATAAAGAAACGCTAACATCTGCGCGCTGGTCACCGGTGGGATTGCAGCAATCGGCATGGGCTTGCGCCCAGTGCTGCAAATCGGATTGCGCACCGTGCCGTGGTCTCCCTGCGCTTCAGGTGCCCCGACCTGCTCTTCCCTCGCCCGAGGTGTCCTCCTCCGTCCCGGCTGCCCTCCTTTCTCCTTGCCCCCTCTTTCTTTCGGCGGCAAGCGAGGGGGGGGGGGGAAGCGAGGAGGAGAAGGCCTTCTCAAAAGGTGCGGAAGTGCTCCGGCCGTCTCTGAGAAGCCTTCCAAGCCTTCCCCGCAGACAAGCCAAAAACTTCTCAGAAGGAAGTCCCGCCGCCTTCTGAGAAGGCCTTCTCCTTCTCGTTTCCCCCCCATCGCTAGGGCTTCTGAAAAATCCCCCCGCCCTCTGAGAAGGCCTTCTCCTTCTCATTTCCCCCCCATCGCTCGCCGCCGATTCTCGGGCCTCGTCCTGCGTTTCCAATCTCTGTCGCTGCGCGCCACCCGGAAAGGCTCCATCGCACGACGCGCCTCTACATATGACCCCTTGGCTGCCCCAGACGCGCGCCGCCCCCCGCGTGCATACTCCTCGTGGGCAGGGCGGGCGTGTGGATCCTTCTGGTGAAGGCCCGGCCTCCCTGGCCCGCGTTGATTCGAATGTCCTGGGCCATTCCTAGAGGCCTCCTAGATGGGGTCCGAGTAGATGGGGTCGAAGGATCGCGCCGTATCGCCAATGCATCGCCGATGTGTCGCCGATGTATCGGCGATGCATCGGCGATGCATCGGAGACGTTGGCGATGCATCGGCGGCGTCGGCGTGGGGAAACACGGTCTCCACATCGAGCCGCATCGCCGATGCGTCGGCGATGCGTCGCGATCCCCCGACCCCACCTACTCGGACCCCATCTCGCAGGCTCAGCATTCGGCGAGATTGCTTAACATTGCGTCGTCCTGTTCCCGCCCGCTCCTCCCCCGCCGGCGCCAAGATCGGCCGACATGCAGTCAAAGGGCTGGGGTTAAGTCGGGCGTGTCCCTCTACAGGGGGAATATCCAAAAATAGTCAACAAATAGTCTTGGGACGATTTTTCTACTAGTTTTGATTTTGTTGGGGTATTTCTTGGACTATTTGTATTGTAGTGGCCTCCGGCCAGTGCCGCCGATCCGGGGTGCTCCTGCTGCTATTGCTGTTGGCATGGACGATGACGACGACAACGGACGACCAACGGTCGACGAGCGGGATTATTACGACGACGACGACCGACGAAGGAGTTACTGACGACGAACCGACGACGACGACGACGACGACGACGACGACGACGACGACGACGACGACGACGACTGACGGCGAACGGCTGCCGACGGCCGACGACCGACGACTGGTGACGGCGACGGGTGGAAGGTTCTTCGTTCATCGCTTTCGCTTCCGAGCAATACCAAGTCAGGCCGTGCACCTCTGGCCTGGCAGCACGCAAGTGAGCGCCACTTGGGGCCTCTTGGTTCTTGGGGCTTCTTGGGGGCCTTTGGGGCCTCTTGGGGGCCTCTCGGGGTCCTCTTTGGGGCCTCTTGGGGACCTCCTGGGGGCATCTGGGGGCCCCTTGGGGGCGCCTCGGGGGCATCTTGGATGCTCTTGGGGTCATCTTGGGGTGGAGGACTAGAAGGGTCCGTTCGGGTTCACCCTCTTGAGGCCATCTTGGGGGCTTCTCGGGGTCGTCTTGGGGGGCCTCCAGGGCTATATTGGGGCCCTCTTGGACCGTCTTGGCTCCTCTTGGGGGCATCTTGGGCTGTCTTGGGGCGATCTTGGGGGCCTCTTGGACCGTCTTCGGCGCTTCTAAGACGGAAAAGGCGATACTGTTAAAATGTTTCAAAATTCATTAGCAACTTTGTTATTGTACCCACTTGGGGCCCTCTTGGGGGTCCTCTTGGGATCTCCGGCCTCTTGGGCCGTCTTCAGGCCATCTTGGGCGTCCAGGAGCGCTTTTGCGCCGTTGCGGGCGCCTCCTGGACCGTCTTGGCGGCCTCCTGGGCTCCTTTTGACCCGTTTTGGGGCGGTTTGGGATTCCTGGGGGAGGGGAAGAAAGGGTGGACCCGATGAAACCCCGCCCCCCTCCCCCCCCTACCCCGGCAGCCCCCAGCAGAGCTGAAGCTCAGGTTGTAGCTTTCTTAGGACTATTTGTATTTGTTCGTCCAAACCCCAGTGTACGGGAACAGGCCCGACTTAATGCTGGAGTTGATGCCCGAGATGGGTTCGAGAGAGGCACGATGTGTCCTGGGCCCTTCCAGCGGTGTTCCTTTCAACCCTTCGCATCCTTATCCAGGAGGGGAACAAACACAGACACAATTAATCGTCGACTCCCAGGAAAATATGGGAAAATATGAGGAGTGGGGGAAGACGAACATCAGAAAAATACTGAAAAATGTTGGGAATCCTATTATTTGTGTGTATATGTATTTGCGTGTTCTTGGGCCCCTTCACTTATCCACTCATCCGCCCCCTGTGTCCCTCTCTATCCCCCTCCGCCTCCAACTGTTGTTCCCCCCCTGTTAGGATGCTCTGGATCTCACGTACAAGTTTGCATTTTGTGATTATCGCTGTATCCTCGTCACCTTCGTCATTGCTATTGACCTCGTCATCCTCCTCAACCTGCTTGTTCTCATTATCATGTTCTGCGCCTGTCGGGCCGAACGAAATGGGGGGGATAGGGAAAGGGGGGGTTACGAAACCTGCTGCTTGCAGCTGGTTTGGGCCCGGCCGCTGGGCCTAGTCCTCGATACATGGGCAGCTCCCGGCGCCGGGAGGCGCTGGGAAAATCAGCTGCGTGAGCTGATTCTCTGCCCTGCCATTTGCTATCCCCCCCGCTCGTTCCCCCCGAGTCTGCCCCAGGCGTTCAAGCACGGCGAGTTCTACGGATCTCTCGACGCCGATTTCTACTCGAAGAACGTGTCGGGACTGCGGCATCCATCCGCCAGCCTCGTACGATCGCTGCAGTGCGACAGGGAGGACGAGGCAGAGGCTGAGGTAGAGGCGCGGAGAAGGAGGAGGCAAGGGTGGATCTGCGGCGGAGAATGGTGAGGAAACGATCAGGAGGAGCAGCAGGAGGAGGAGGGGGAGGAGGATTGGCAGCAGGATGAGGGAAGGAGGGAGGACAAAGATCAGGCTGGGCAGGGTAGCAGCAGCAGAAGCATGAGGAGGAGGAGGAAGAGAATGGGGGGGGAGCAGGAGCGGCAGGAGGAGCATGATGAGACAGCAGAGGATGAGCGTGCGTGGGGGCAGCCCTGGGATTGGCCCGTGAGCGGGCAGCACGAGAGGGTGCGGCAGTCACGCTGACCTACGGGTCGGCAACCGATGGTTTCTGTTGCGCAGGTTGTGGGAAGACCTGGCGGGGACGCCACTGCTCTCCTTCACACGCATGCACCAGAGAATGCTAAAAGGGAGACATCGGGTTTAGAGCCCCGCCTAGCAGTCGTTTTCTGTGATGGTTCAGTCAGGGTCGCGTTGATTAAAACAAGGGTGGTCCTGTCGACGAGAATGGCAAGTAGTAACAAGGGGACGAGAAAGTCTACGACTATCAAGAGAGCGGGGAGAAGGAGGGCGAGACATATCATAATGATGTGGAGGGTGAGGGTTGGCAGACAGATGGCATTGTGAGTTGGGAGGAGAAGATGATAATCAAGAGGTCCGTAGTAATTTCGGTTCAAGCCAGTTTGGCTGAAAAAGGGGCTTACTTCAACGGCCTCAGGTCAGGCACTCGGCGCAGACTGCCAGCTTTCAGCATTAAATTTCGACCATGGCGGGCGAGGCGGGTAAGGCGCGCACCGTGCTTCTGGCGACCGAGAAGGCCTTTGCGGCCGACGCGGTGGCCAAGATCCAGGCCGCCTTCGACGAGTCCAAGTACACAATGAAGAAGCTGGAGAACTACAAGAGCAAGGACGAGCTCCTGGCCGCCGTGGCCGACGTGGACGCGATGATCATCCGCAGCGACATCGTGGACGCCGCGGTCCTGGAGAAGGCCGCGAAGCTGAAGATCGTCGTCCGTGCCGGCGCCGGGTATGACAACATCGACTTGAAGGCCTGTGAGGCGAAGTCGATCACGGCGATGAACACCCCGGGGCAGAACGCGAACGCCGTCGCCGAGTTGGTGTTCGGCATGATGTTGACGAGTGCCCGCAACAACTACGACGGCACCAGCGGCTTCGAGCTCGTCGGCCGCAGCATCGCGTTCTACGGCTACGGCGCCGTCGCCAGGGCGGTGGGGAAGTTGGCAGCAGGTTTCGGGATGGTCCTGTACGCCTATGACCCCTACATCCCGAAGGATGCCATCAAGAAAATGGGCGCCGAGCCTGTGGACACCGTGGCGGACCTCTTCAAACACCAGTATGTGTCGCTGCACGTGCCGCTGACTCCAGAGACCAAGGAGTCCATCAACAAGGAGCTGCTGCTCAAGATGCCCAAGGGCGGCACCCTGATCAACACTGCAAGGATGGAGGTTGTGCACGAGGCGCAGATGCTCGAGGTGCTGAAGGAGAGGCCCGACTTCTGCTACCTGTGCGACGTCGGCTTCAAGGCACAGGAGGAGGCGAAGGCGATCGTTGGGGACAAGTACATGAAGCGGGTGATCTTCACCAAGAAGAAGATGGGCGCCCAGACCGTCGAGGCCAACAACAACGCTGGCATCGCTGCGGCCAACCAGATCGTTGGCTTCTTCGAGAAGGGCGAGACCAAATTCTCTCTCAAGGCCTGAGCTGGAGCCGCGAGCGCATCCTTGGCAGGCATTCAGCGAGGGACGGGAGGGAAGGGGGAGAGACGATCCAGGCGCCGCGTGGATCCCGCCGGGGGCGCAACCCAAGCGTGCGCGTGGCTCGGACGGCCGCGCGCGCGTGCGACGCGCGCCCCTGGGCGGCGGAGCGCGTGTTCCACCGTCGGCCTCAAGCACTGCTCTCCGTCCCGCTCTGCCTTCCGCCGCTTCTCGGCCCCCTCTTGACGTCTCTCGGCCCGCTACAGGTTTTGGGCAGCTGCCGGTCGGCGGCTGCCGCTCTCGATTGGTGGATGGACGCCTCGCTCGAGGGTGGCTGCGCTTCTCGCCGCAGCCGAGGGACCCCCCAGCAAGAGCATGCAAAATGATAAGAATCAAGGGGGAAGACGGGGCAGAGTAGTAATTATGCGGATGGGGCAGGAAGGAAGACGGCGAGGAGGACCAGGACAAGGTCGAATGGATGAGAACTGTTTTAGACAAGACGCACGACGGAGAGGGAGACGATGCGGAAGACGCACGGTAGGTTCGCGTCGTGCCAGCGCGCGGCGCCCCCGTCGGCAGCGTTCAAGGTTGAAAGCCTCTGGTGGCCCGGACGCCGCTAAGGCGTGTCGACTTCGCAATCCGAAAACCACCGATCGTTCAGGGTCGAACAATCCACGCGGTGTCAAAGACCGGCGACGGGGTCGCCAAGACACGATCCTGCCGTATCCGCGAGGATTGGTCAAGAAGTTGCCTGCAAAGGAGAAGGCCTACGGCGTATGGGGCGGCGTGCTGGAGCAAGGCGGCCGCGTTACGGGGAGGGGCGCCGCCGTCATCTGCGCCCGCTTGCTCTTTGACGTGTTCCGCCTTCCGCATTCCTCGTTGTCCTCTGACTCTCCCGCGGCGCGCTCAGAACAACAGCCGATGAGGAGTTTTTGAATCGCTTCGCTCATTCCGCCGGCCCTGGAGCCCTCTTTAGGGCCTCCTAGGGGCCTCTTGGGGACCTCTTGGGAGTCTCTTGGGGCTCCTTGGCGGCGTCTTGGGGGCCCCCAGGGCCTCTTGTGGGGCTCTTGGGGGCCTCTTGGGGCGGGAGGGGGGGTAGTCGATTGCGGCTCCCGCCTCGGAGGCCGCGATCCTCCTGAGTGGTGTCGAAAAATGGCCCTCCCTTGGAGCGCTCTGGGGATCTGACCGGGACC
>CAUYUJ010015151.1:0-30000 GCA_963575745.1 Prorocentrum cordatum | reverse complement strand
CATGTTTCTCCCCCCCTTCCCCCCCCCGTAGCGGTAACGCCCCCGATCCAGCGCGCGATCCCAGGCAGCCTAGGGTTTGTTGTGCACGCAGGCGTGCACCAGGGAGGACGCAGTGCAGTGCGGTGTGCACGGGCGTTCTGGCGCACGCATCTGTCGTTGCAGCAGCAGCCGTGGCATATGTAGGCATAAAGGGTGTACGCAAGCATTGTGGTGTACACATCACAAGCTCTGTGGTGTACACGCGCCGTGGTGTACACTATCGCTGTAGTGCGCAGTCGCTACGATGTAAGCGTGCGTTGCGGGCTCTCATGAACCCACGCATATATTCGCACTTGTTCCTCTTCTCTCTTCACTCCCGTGCACACAGGCGTTGTGTTTCACAGTCGCTGTGGGCTCAAAATGTCCAAGCGTTCATCGGGCCAGAAAAAAAACAGAATCACGATCAGATCATAATATTGGATCTGATACCTTCGGGCCCCCAGCAATTTCCCAGAGTTCGGTTCCGCCGGGACCGTGGAGGTGTACGCAATTTTTGTGGTACGTGCAGGCAGTGTGGTGCACGCGGAGGGGTGCTAAAACAGCAGCTGTGGCGTCAATAATCACAGGCGTTGCGGTGCAGACGGCTGCTGTGGTGTACATCGGCACTGTTGCGTGTATACAGGTGTTCTCCTGAAGACAGGTATTGCTGCCACCGTGGCTCCCAGGGTGGGGGCTGGCGTGAGTTTCATGCTGTTTTTCCTGGTGCCCCTCCTGCTGCGCCTCCTCCTGTTCTTCCTGCGCCTCCTCGGCTGATGCTCGTGCTGCTCCTGCTCGTGCTGCTGATGCTCCTGTTGCTCCTCCTGCTGCCTGTTCTGCTGCTCCTCCTACTGCCTTTTCTGCTGTTCCTGGTCCTCCCCCCGCGCGGTGTTCACGGGCGCCGTGGTGCGCGCAGTTGCCATGACGTGCACAGTCGCTATGGCCTACGTAGGCGTTGCGGGCCCAACATATCCCAGCGTTCCTGGGGTCAGAGAACAAAAAATCACAATCAACTCATACATTGCATGTGATCCGTTCGGGCCCCCGGCGATTTTCCGAAGCCTGGCACCGTCGGTATTGCCTTCAGGCGTTCACGAATTTTGTGGTGCACGCGGGCGCCGTGGTGAGCACAGATCGCGCGATGTACAGAGGCGTCGTGGTGCACGCGGTTGTTATGGTGTACGCAGTTGCCGTGGTGCACACACGTACGGTTTCTGTAGGAGTCCTGGTGCACAAAACATTGTACAGAGCCCGCGCTGTGTACACACGTGCTGTTGGTTCGGGCGGCGACGACGACGACGACGACGACGACGTAGGCGGCGCGCCTCAGGAGGTGCGCGCCGCGGCCCCAGTTACCATTCCCCCCCACGCCCCCCACCGGGTAACATGCGTTATCCCGCAGAAATGAAACATGTATCTTCGCGGTACGATCGAAGTAGGTACGGAAAGGTCGGGTGCGATTGCCGCCAGCAGTTCTTGCACATGTTGAGCCGGACTCGCTGTCGGTGTCCCCGAGGATGTTGTCCATCTGATACAGACGGCCGGCTGCCCAACAGCGGCCGTTGCCGGTTTGGGACAGCATCTGTTGTTGGGCATCGTACCCACCTGTTCCGTACCCATTTCGGGTGTCCAGGATGTCCCGCCAGTTCCCCCTCGGCCGCGCGCAGAGGGTGGTATAGGAGAGTGGTGGTAACTTCTTAGAAGCACCCCTATTCTTAGCAGGCGCGGGCCTTGCTTGTAGATGAAATGGCCGGCGCCGTCTGACAAGCGGCCTCTTTCTAAGAAGGCATCCCCCTTTCCTCCGACCCCCCCTTCTGCGCGCCGCCAAGGGATGGGGCACAGGGGAAGGGCGAAGGGGAGGCCAGAGGACGACTGGCGCGGGGGCAGGTTTCGATATCAGTTTCGGGAAATGAAATCCGAGATTCGCATCGCGTAATGGAGGATGACGATTAATAAATGACCGGGGGTCGTGTTCACGCGGCGGCGCCCGGGATGACGATTAGAAAAAAACGGCCGAGGGCTGGAACACTAATCGTTCTCCTCCAGTCAGAAAATTGTGCAGAAATGGCAGGAAACTATTTTTTTTAATCGTTCCCCCCATTTTTTTGATAATCGTCATCCCGCATTACCCCCCTCTCCTGCCATGCGACCTTGCCTCGTGCTTCCGCTTCGCTACGGCGCAGTCTGGCCCATCGGCCGTCTAGGCGCGCGCCCGAGGAAGGCGGGTGTGGGGAACGATTCAACCATTAGTTCCATTCAGGAGGGGAACAAAAACACACAGACACAATTAATCGACGATCCCCAGGAAAATATGGGAAAATATGGGAAGTGGGGGGGAAGACCAAAACCCAGAAAATATGAGGAAATATGGGGAATAGTTTTATTTGTGTGTATCTATTTGTATGTTTGTGCGCCCCTTCACATTAGTTCCATGGCAAGGGGCTTTTCGAATCATCACCCTTAGCTCCAGGACTCCAAAATGAGGCCAAAGTAAATGGGGTCCGAGGATTGCTCCGCGTCGCCGATGCATCGGCGATGCGGCCCGACGTGGAACCCGATTTTCTCCGCGCCGACGTTGCCGACGCATCGCTGCCGTCGATGCATCGTCGTTGCATCGTCTGTATCGGTGGTGCATCGGCGATGCGGCTCGATCCTCCGACTCCAGATACTCGGACCCCATTTAGGAGGCCTCTGTTGGCGCCGCCGCGTGAACGAGACCCCCGGTATTTTTAACATCATCATCAGCATCAGCATCAACATCATCAGTATCATCATCAGCAGTATCATCAGCATCATGATCAGCATGCGTAGCCATTTTGGCTCAAGCCTTGGCACAAGGCTGGTTTGGTCTTGCTGGCTGCTTGCCCGGCCCCTCCCCGAACAGATCGATCTGTCGCCGCGATGCCAGAGGTTGGTATGACCGCTCATGTGAAGGGTCTGACGACTCAGGTGGATATGTTTGTCAAGGGAGTAGTCGAGCTCAAGGAAGGCCAGACGGCGCAGGCGAAGGCTCTTGAGGGCCACACGACCCCCCTTGCCCAGCTCAGTGCACAATTCTCGGAGTTGGGTTTTCTTATGAAGTCGGTTCAGCAGGAGATTTCAGCAGCGCAGAAGGAGGGTGAAGAAAATGACCGTCTCTTGGCCGAGTTTCGTCGTGATGTAGACAATGGTGAAAGTTTGAACAGTGATGATAATGGAGGCTCGGCTCCAGATCGTAAGAAAGCTCGTTATGTGGGTGGTGCTTCGCTTATGTCCATACCTTTTTTTCTTTCAGAATTCCCCAGAGAAGAACCAGTTCAAAACAATATTGGCTGGTTTCAAGGATGAGTTTAGTACGAAGATTCTTGAGAAGGCGTGTAATGCGATTCTCTCCTCTTGTGCGGCCGTTGAAGTCCAGCAGCAGATGAAGGTCACTCCTCAGAGTTCGGCGAAGAAGGTGATTATTGCCTTTCCTTCGGTGCCAGACGTCCAGGAAACGCTCAGACCTTTTAGGAAGGCTTTCCCCGACGGCTTCGGTTTAGACGCCCCTCGCGGCCAGGTCTCGCTCCGTCTGAAGCAAACCAGAGATCAGGCCACCAATAAGGAATTCAGTGTCACCGGTAGCATCAGGAAGCTTCTCGAACCTCGACCACGAGTGGGAGCTCCGTTCCAGTCCTCATAATGGATTTGTTTATATGTACATATGTATATATTGAAAATGAGAAGACGGAACCACGTGCGAAACCGAAAGTCACTTCGTTTCCGCGTGCGCTCAAGGCCCTGAAGATTGAGGAATCGAAACCGCAGGGGATCTCGTGGATCAGGTTTTAGAAGAGTTGCGTCTTTAGTGGCACGGCAGCAGCAAACTTGCCGAAAACAATGCCTGAGCGAGAAAGTACCATCACTCTCGAGATCGCCTCTCTCTTGAGCGCTAAGGGTCATGCAGAGGCTCAGCGAAGACTGAGGGGGATCAGTCAGAATTCATTCCTTCCGTTCTTGCCTGCAAAATCGGCGTCTGTGGCGACGTGGAATTCCAGGGGCTTGCTCGGCAGCGTCTCCAGTATGCGGCATCGGTCTTGTCAGCGTTGGAAGCTTTCCTCTGGTCTTATCAAGCGTTACCACGTCGCATGTATCCAGGAATATCACGGCCACGAGGGGGCCCTTGTCAGCTTGCAGATGGATTTCCCCAAGCATCGTTTCTTCTTCAACCCGCGCCCGCTGAACACTCTTGGTCATGGGGTCCTGTTGTGTATTCAGAAGCGTGTTGCTGGGTGTTTCACAGATTTCCACCATAAAGTTGTGCTTCCTGGGGAGATATCTTATGTCCTGGACTGGGGCTCCTCTGGGATCCCTGGGCTTGCGGTGGTCCACCTTCCGAACGTTGAGGTCGGCATCGGCTTCTATCGTCAGCAGTTGATCCGTCTGCAGTCGGCGCTCCTCTCTGCCTCTCTTGCCGCGAATCGCACTCCCCGGGACTTCAATTCTGCGTTCAGTGACGAGGGTCGCTTCCAGTTCAGTCGGGCACCTTCGCTCGTGGGGGCGCTGCTGACACAAGGGAGTGGGATCAGCGCTTTGGCTCGCTCACAGAACTGCACCAGCCTCTCGATGCTCGCCGGGCCTGCCAGGGGGCACAAATCGCGGGGGCCGCTCGGTTTGATCGGGTCTACACTAGCGCGCGCCCGTCTGTCTTGAACCATTTCGCGATCACTGGTTCTACTGCCTGTATGCCTACCAACCATAAGAATGCTTCGGGCCACCACGTTCCTGTCGTTGCCACGGTTGCACCCAAGCCCCGACCAGGCCCTGGGCCGCCCCCGACCCCCGCCTTGATCCCTCGAGCACCTGAGTACCAGACCATCTTTGCCGAGAGGCTCACAGAGGTTGACATCGCTCAAGGGCCCAAGGACCAGTTGGCAGCTACCAAGGTGGCGATGCACGAGGCCCACTCCGAGCTTCGGATGGTCTTGCGATGCAGAGAGGCAGGCCACTACGACCCGCGAGTTTCTTCATTGGTGTGCGTCGGCCCTTCGTGCGTTTCGAGCTGGCCCTTCATCCCGCTATAGTTTTGTCCGTGCTGTGCATGCTTACCCCGCTTTCTCTGACTTCTGTGGCGTTGACGCGCGTGCTCTGGTGGGCGACGCGGGCCTCCTCGCGCGCGTTGCTTTTCTCGGCGACGCTCTCTTGGAGGACGGAGACATAGCGATTGAGCAGGCCGCCTCTATTCCCGAGCGCGAGTTGCAGCGACGGCGCGCGTTTGCGCAGCGCAATCGCGAACGGCGGTGCTCATTGGACCCCACTGTCCGTTTCGAACATATTCTGCACGAGCACACTTGTGTTCCTTGTGCGTCTCTTGAGCACGCGCGGCATGAGCTTGCGCGTCATTGGGGTGGAGTGCTTGCTTCAGTCGAACCCGATCTCTCTCTGGGACTCCCTGGAACCGTTCATTCAGAAGGCTTCGGAGGTCTACTCTGACCTGGAGTGGATCTAGGATCAAGAAGCGTTTGCTGTTTTGGTGAAGGCCACGGGGGGTTCTATGCTGGGTGTTGATGGGGTTCCATGTAGCTGCTGGAAGATTCCAGAAGCCCAGGAGAAGCTTTACCTGTTCTATCAGCATTGCATCGCTCATCCTGATGACCCCCATCCTGCAAACGCCCATCGGATGCCCATGGTCTTCCTGGCCAAAGGGGGGTCGCCCCATAGATGCATCGGCGGTGCCCGCTCGAAAGCCATCCAGTACTCGTCTGCTCTCAATGGGTTGCACAGACTGCAAGCTGGTCACCTCTGCTATTGCTCGGCCTCTCTCTCTCTGCTGGGTTAGCGCTCTATCTTAGACAGACTGGTGGCGTCTCTGGTCGCTCGATTCTGGGCAACATCATGGAGTGTGAAGGAGACCGGGCCTGCGCTCACCTTGAAGGGCAAGACAAAGCAGCATAGCTCTTCACCGATGTTCGCGCCGCCATCCCGAGTGTATTCCGAGGTGGGCTGTGATATTCTTCTTTTACCTTTATGTGGATGGCGCCGCTTTGGCCCACTTCTGCGGCGCCGTGTCGGCTCAATTCTCGGTTGGGCGCGGCGTTCGCCAGGGGTGCCCTGCATCGATGCCCCTGTTCGCCCTCTCCCTAGACCCACTGTGTCGTTGGCTGAATGCCACAAATCCTTTAGGTATCAGGTTCTCAGGGTTTGCCGGCGACTTGAGGTTCTGGCTGGCCAATATCTTTACCGCATTGTCTCCGCTCTCTGATAGAGTCTGTATTCTAGCTGGGGCTATCGGGCTTGAGTTGCACTTTGGGAAATGCATTAACCTGGTGGTCTGTCCGCTGCAAGTCCAGACTTTCTTTCGGTTGCTTCTATCTTTGGGGCGAGGCTGCGAGCGTTTCTCTGTGGTCACGTGATGCAGGCGCCTTGGGATTCGCGCGGGCCCTGATGTTCACCTCCACTCGTTTTCCACGCAGCAGGATACATCCTTCCGCCGAGCCTGCAATATCCGTCTGGCGGGTGCTGGGCTAGCTGAGTCTCATCTAACCTACAAGGTTCGGGCTGTTTCAGTGCTGGGCTACGTTTTGCAGTTCCATAGGCCGACCCCCCAAGTGCTGCAGACAGAAGAACGGGCTTTTCAGATCTTTCATGCTGGACCGAGGTACAGTTTCACTGCAGGGATGATGAAGTCTCTCTGGCATGCAGGGTGCAGCGCTCAATGTATGGCTCTGTCCCATGTGTCCCAGGCTGCAGCGTCCAGAACAGCACAGGGCTCGGAGGCATGGAGTCGGTACCAGAGGCGTCTAGACGAGATCGTGCATATCCCCAATGACTTGCATCCGTTCCGGCTATCTCGCGGTTGGTTCGCTAACTCGCTCCTGTCGTTTATGGCCGAGAACTATGCCAAGCATCTGCCCCGGGCCCGGGCGATTAACCCAACGGCGCCTTATTTGGTCCCCCAAGCGAAGTTGGCGCCGTCTCTCCGCGCAGAAATTGGGCCCGACCCACTTTGAGACGACATCGAGCGACGTGTTCTGAAGTGGCTGCCCCTCCCCTCGCCTGCCTCTGTTTGGTTCCCCCCTCTCGTTGGCCGTATGCGCACTGTCTGCAATTCGATTTCGATGTTTTTAGTGGTCGCCGTCCTTCGAATTCTTTGTCGTGGCCTTTGGGTGTCGGCCCGTTTTCACGCCCACTCACAACCTTGTGCTTTTGGCTGCCTGGGGGTCGCAGATGACCAGTGCCACTACCTGTACTGCCCGAAAGTCTTGGAGTTTTTCCTCGTCTTGGGCCGCTCCCCTTTTCCCGCTCGGATTCGCCAGCCCGTTCCCAGTTCTCTGCTGTGTAGACGTCGAGCGCCCAACAGGCCCGTCCACTTGTAGATTGGTCGTTGATCACGGACACAGCGTCGCGAATGCGACGTCACCGTGCCTGGGGGGAGGAAGTACCATCATCAGCAGCATCCGCGTCCTCATCACAAGCATCACCATCATCAGCTCCAACCCCATTTTCATCTTCATCACCAAAATCAGCCGCATCATCCTCATCATCATCCTCATCATCGACATCAGCGACATCATCATCACCGTCATCATCAGCATCCTCACCAGCATCATCATCATCAGCAGCATCATCGCCATAAGCATCAGCATCAACATCAGCACCATCATCACCATCATCCTGCATCCGCCACTATTCCCCCCTCTCTTGCCAGGGGGGCCCTCCTCGTGGCGGGGCCCCCCCCCGCCCCCAGAAGGGCCCCCCCCGTGCTCCCTACCCGGCCTCACCTCTGCCCTTTCGCGTGGGGGGGCGAGTGGCGGGCTCGCCGCGTGGCCCTCGGGGGCCCACGCCGCCGTGGCGAGCCAGCCGCCTCTTGGCGCCTCCTGGGCGCTCCTTTTGGCACTTTTGGGAGCCTTGGGGGCCATTTCGGGGCCACCCTGGGAGAGCTCAGCTCGAGCACGGAAGGGCGGGTCCTTCATTAGCGTCGCCCCTCTGGGGGGCCCTTGCACTCGCGTCCTTGACCTTTCTTGGGGCGCACTTGGAGTTGTGTTGGGGCCTGCTTGTGCCTCTCCTTGGGGCCCTCACTGGAACCACCTAGCCACCCAGAAGCCTCGGGAGACAATCGAACGCGGCAAGGCGAGGAGGCACACCGAATTGATTTCCCGATGGTTGCTGAAGGATTCTTAGCATCCTGGGGACACATGTGGAGGCTCCGTGGCTACTTGGGGCCCTCGCGGGGCGGTCGTGGGGCCTTTTGGAGCAGGTTGCCATCTTGAGCCAGTTTGCGCTCTCTTGAGCACTTTGGGAGGTAATCGTGAGCTTTGTGAGGCCCTCTTGGAGCTTTCTTGGGCCATCTTGGACGCTCCACGGCCCGCACCCCCCCCCTCTAGAATCAGGGGAGGTAGGAGGGCTAGGGCACACCCCTCCCCGAAGATGAGACGAGGGCTGGAAGAACAAATCGCTAAGCCACATCCGCCCAGAGGGCTGGCGGAATTCGATCCTTGCGGAACACACTCCCGTTCCACACCCCTTCGTGGAGCCTCTCTCTCTCTCTTTGTTTCTCTCTCTCTCTCTTTCTCTCTCTCTTTCTCTCTCTCTCTCTCTCTCTCTCTTTCTCTTCTTTTTTTTTTTTCTCTCTCTCTCTCTCTCTCTTTCTCTCTCTCTCTCTCTCTTTCTCTCTCTTTTTCGGACAATCCACATGGATGTCCCAGAACGCCTGATCGCTCTGCGTCTGACTGATCGAGCACTCGTGCCTCATTGCTAATCGTGTGCCCCCCTTTGGCTCTTCTGTTCGTCGCCAGCAGGTCAGGTCCCGCTTCTCCCGGGGCCGTGGCACCTTTGAGAACTGAATCGGCAGTGAACTTGCGGTATGCCTCGATCCCAGTCTGCGTGGACAAAGACGCTCTTGCTGCCACTGGTGTGCGTTCGTTCGCTCTCCCTGTCCGTTCCGGCCCCTTCGCTCTCGCCGCGGCAAGCGTTGGTGGGCAGTTGCTCGTGCCTGCGCAAGCCACGTCGCTGGACGTGAACGTCGACGTAAAGGACGGGGGCGTGGGTGAGGGGGCGAGGCGCCAGCCTGAGGACTTTGCAGGCGTCTTTTTGCTGGGACGGGCAAGTGCGCACACGAGCTTGGAAAGCGGTGTCGGGGACTTGTCCAGTTCCGGAATGTTGAAGACACCAGTCGGGCGGACCGGAGTCAGAGTATTGGTGTTTCGTGGATGCCATATCTACCGAACCTGCCCACTGATCTGATAATGCAGTCGAACCCCGTGGAGGAGGGGCGGGATGCGGGGCAACGTCAGGGGCGGGCGTTGGCTAAGGGGGGGGACTTCACCCACCCCCCTGTCTCCCACCGACTGAAGGAGTGGATCGGACGTTTTCGCCGGTTCCTGCAGGATCTTCTGCCTCGTGATGCGTTTCAGCAGCTGCGCCTCGCCGAGAGGCGTCCTGGCGCCTGGCATGCCCGCATCGTCCGAGCTACGGCCCGAGCAGGTCGATAAGGATCACGCTGTGGCAACCTTGGAGGGGGGCAGGATCAGTCATAGACACAGCCATGACGAAGCCACTAAGAGGCACTCCCACTAGTGAGCACGTGGAAATCGAACGTGCAACGTATGCCGAGTGATCGCAGCATATTACAATTGCCTACACGCTGCCGTGCCAGTTGAGCCAATTCATTTGTTCAGCACGCAAAGGTTTCGACGAGGAAGCGGGTGGACAATTGCACATGCGGGAGGATGGAGAGGAGAAGGAGGAGGTAGGAGGACGTTAGGGTAATGATGGAGGGCAACGATCGGTACCCGTTGTGTTTCGTTTCACGTGCAGGCGAAGAACAGTTGGTACATGGCGGTGGTGGCACCCGCCATCACAGGATGAACTGTCGGCGTGCGTTGTCGATTACGTGCGCTAGTAGGCGACGAAACACGCACGCTTTGGTTCATGAATTAGACTTTCAGTAATTTTTCTCCTCTGTCCTCCTTTCCTCCTGCCCTTCCTCCCTCATCAGCACAGCTGCTACTGCTCCGCTTTCCCGTTCGCCAGCTGTCTTCGATCCTCGTCATCATCGTCGCCGCGTTGGCCCCCCCACTGCGGGGTCTGAACAACAACTCGTGCCTATGATTTGTCCTTTTCTTTTTTTGGTGTGACCAGCACTCGTCCCCGCGCGACCTCCATGGTGCCCTCTGATCGCTCCCGTGTGACAATGATGGCGCCAATTGAGACCCCCACCCTGTCAAGACAAGCGCTCCAGGGGGTCGCCGAAGCAGGCTCCACGGCGCAGATCCCGCGTGATACTCGTTGGAAAAATTCATCGTGGGCACCTTAAGTGGTCCCACTGCGGGCATCTTAGCGGGCACCGTAGTGGGCACCAATCGTTGCGCTGCGAGGCGAGCCGCAAAACGGGCATGAATCAACGTCGGCGGGTTTCATCCCCTCTCGTCCTGCAATCCGCACGGATCCTGGAGCAACGTCGACAGCGGTTGGAGGCAGTCATCTTTGGGCCGCTTGCGACGATGGCCACGGCCGTGGTCGCATCATGAATGTTGCCTTCGTCGATCCTGCCTAGCGTCTCCCCGTGTAGTCCAATATGTTCGCCCTGCTGCTGCCGCGCTGCCGCGCGTGCGTTCGCTTGCGAGCCTGACTCTACGCATGATGAAGGGCAGCTCCTTGGGCCGCCCCTTGCAGGTGTCTGCGTCTCTCGATTGGGTTCGCGCGTCTGTGTCGCGCGAGCTGGCGCTGGCCAGCAGGCGGTGCGTTGGGCTTCCTGCGGGACGAGTCACAGCGCGTCCCGCTACAATCTGAACTGCCGATGCGTTGCCAAGCGGTTCCAGTATGATCGTCCTCTGCCATGCAGTCGCAGTACGGCACGTCGCAGGTGGCGCGCCGAGACCAGTAGGCGTCTCTCGTCCTCTGGGATGTATCGGTGGCGGGCTCTCTGTCGTCGCCCTGCCAGCGCGCGACATTTTGGAAAAAAACACAGCACCAGGGAGCAGTTCTGTGGGCCTGACAGCCCGTTCCCCATGTCGGGGCTTGCGAGATCCGGGGGGGGGGAAGTGCGACTGCATCAGCCCCCCATCGTCCATCGATGGCCTGTAGCGGCCTGATGGCCCACCCCGCCCAGGGGCTTACGTTTTTGGTACCGGGGGGCCCATCTCAAGGGAGGATAAAACCACCCGGACCTGACAATCGGTGTTTACTAAACGGCCCTGTGCGTTTACCAAACAGCCTTGCCCTGTTCGATTCCTTCTGTGGGTGCGTTTACTGAACGGCTTCGCGTGTCGGGGTGGTTAGTATGGGGGTGGATTTTTTGACTTCTATCATCGCCGATCTGTCGGCGATGTGTCGCCGATTCCAGGTCGGCGTTTCCGCCCCTGAGCCGGTCCTCCGTTTTTCGACCCCTCTCGCAGGAGGAGGAATGGGCGCCCTCCCCCCCGCGTCCCTGCGCCTCGTGCTGCAGCCGCCGCCCCTCTCCTCTCGGAAAGCAGCCTGCCGTAAGCAAGGGCGCCCTCTCAGAAGCTTAGCGAAGGCTGGCAAATCCGTGGCTGCTAAAACGGAGCTCCGGGAAATTTGTTTTTCTTCCGGGAGGCAGCCCGTTTACTATTCAGTGCGCTGTAGCTTCTTCCGGGAATCTGCGTTTCCCTGCTGGAAAGACCGTTTTGGCAGCCACGGATGTTCCAGTCCTCGCCCAACTTCCAACCCTCCAGGCAACGGAGTTCTTCGCGCCGCGCGGTTCGGTTCCGATCCCGCCTCCTCCTCCTCCTCCTCCTCCTCCTCCTCCTCCTCCTAAGGCCCTGGCCCAGGACAGGCTTGCAGCGGCCTCCTGTTTCTCGTCCCCCGCAGGACACACTCTCGCCTGCGTGCTGCTCCCACCCACCGATGTGGGCCTCTCTTCTCCAGACAGTGTTGTACAACCCTCTTTCCATGACCGACTCATGGCGGGCGTTTGCCATCTCCTCGCGCCTCAGTTTCGCTGACATCGTGATGCTTCCAGGTACACAAAAGAGGCGGCGACCAGGAGATGGCGCGACCATCCGCAAGTGCGGCAAGCACTGGGAGAATCGAGTACGGGTGGCAGAAGGGCCGCCTGACGAACAAAAGTGCAGGATGTTCTCTCATGCTACGATGCCGTGCCTTCAGACGTTCACACATTCATCGGATCTATGAACCCCCGACCGCCCTCGCTGGAAGGGCAGGAGGTGTCAGATTGCGTTCTTCTACTTTCGACATTGCCGCCTTTGTTCTATACTATCAACCGCAACAACGACACCATATCGACCACTGGAAGACTACAGTGACTCGTCTCACGGAGTGGCTACGTGCCACAATCCAGCAGCTCCCGCGTCGCTGTCAAGTGATCGTCGGGACGGACGCCAACTGCGAATTCGGCAAGACCTCCAATGGCAATGGATCATACCAGTACACGGCCGACGGTACCCATGTGGGATCACACAACACGGCGGCCGAGAATTTCACATCAGCGGAATGGTGGCGCCTACTTCAGATGGAAGGGTTGACAGTGGTCGACTCACACTTTCCAACAGGGCCAACCTATTTTGGGCAAGAGGCTGGCCATCGATCCCACCCCGACCACTTCTTCGCCCCACGGGATACCATAGATGCGACACTCTCCTGCTGCTCACTCATGGGGGCTACGCGCGACCTCCAGCTCATCCCGCACGCCGACCCGAAGGATCACGCCCCCATGCTCTGGCGCCTGAAGTACCGCCTCCACTACCAGGACGACCACGACGGCGACCCGACCTAGGACTACGACAGACTGGCGGGCCTGGCCGCACCGAGGGGGGACCGCGACCTCATCGGGGAACTGGAACGCCTCTGCGAGAACACAGCGGCCGCGTGGCGCGGCACTTCTAGACAGGACGACCCCTCCGAGGCGTGGCAGTCTCTAGTCTCTGACGTTCGGGAGGCCGCCTTGCCCCTTTTCCAGCGTGGTGCACTACCTGGCCCGACCACCGAGTACGTCCAACAACGACAGGTGCTTCTCGAACGCCGACGCGATCTCAGCAGGCAGTGCAGGACGGAGACCGACAGGCTCGCCATCAGAGCCTGCGACCGTGAGACCAAGCGCATCAAGCGCAGACTAGACACCCATCACGTCGAGCAGTTACTTTGGGGCGCCACCGCAGCAGCGGAGCGTGGGCACACTACGACAGTCTGGAAGCTTGCGTACCAGATTGGCGGCAGATCCCACGGCGTGAGGAACCGACGTTTCAATGCGATACCGCACTACCTCCCCTCTGGACGAGTGGACGACGACGCTACTGGCGGGGGGCGGCGGAAAGGGGGCTTCTCGGCAGTGCAGGTTCTTGAGCCTGAATTTCCAGCGGAGATCGCCCTGGCGCTGCGAGAGCAGAACGACCCAGACGGCACGTGGAAGGACCTACGTGGACATCCCGCAGCGACTGCCCACGACGACTGGACCGACATGCTGAGGTGCCTTCGACATGCGGCCCGCAGGCGCTACGCCCCGCCCCATTCCGCGCCCACCGAGCTCTGGTACGCCATCCTCAGGGCGGCCAGCATCGAGGCGCGAGGGGGCCCGACAGGTGTCCCCGATGTCAGAGATCGACCAGACCGACCAAGACGAGTACCGCACGTGCACTGCCCGCGCCTGGCGGAGCGCCTGGGGGCTCTCTTTCGCCAGATCCGCACCGCCTGCCGCGCGCCGCCCTGGTGGCACTGGTCGCGGACTTTTCAATTTCCCAAAGGCATTGATAAGGTGGGGGCGCGGGCGATGCGTCTGATCCACTGCTACTGCCCTTTCGGCAAGGCCTGGTACCGTGGGATTTTCATCAGGCACCGCCGTCCGCCGCTTCCTCATCACTCGCATGGGCGCGCCCGTCATCGATCGAGGCAGGGCGCACAGCTGGTCTCTAAGCTTCATACTTGGAGGCTGCGCCGTCTTCGAGTCAACCACCTCCAGCTCAAGAAGGACATGACCAACGCCTTCCCCTCCGCGTCCCACGACGTCTCGGAAGAGGTGGTGGGCCAGATCATTCCAGACATGCAGGACCAGCTGTTCCCCAAGCAGCGCCACACCGAGGCGGTCATGGAGGTGCGAGCGGGCGACGCTCGAGGCTTCTATGTGACCAGGCATGGCGCAGGCATGGGCGATGGCAACGCCTGTGAACTCTGTCCGATCATTTGTCCGACCTTTGGAGGATTGGAACCGTGAGCTCCTCATCACCAGCGCGGACTCCTTTCACCTCCAGGACGGCTCCACAGTCCCGCTGATGGAGGCCGCTACCCCCATTTCCTGCCCGTGCTCGGGGCAGCTAGTGGATTTGCCTTTACGTGATTATGCAGATGATGTTTCGCAGGCGCTACCAGTGCCAGATAACAATCCTTTTCGCGCCGCGGAGGTGGCCAAGCAGCCCTCCGACCTTTTGGCGGCCAAGCTCAGAGCCCAAGGCGGCTTCACACAGAATGCATCCAAGGAGCTCATTCTGCATGTATTCGTGGGCCCTGGAGGGTACACGGCCACCCGTGCCGTCCTTTCGGGGCTCGTTTCTTTCCCTGGGCAGCCCAAGGCCCAGGCGGCCTACCTCGGAGGTCTGGAGCAGCTCACTGGCGGCGCGGGGGCGGAGGTTCGAGTCAGGATTGATGCGACAAGGTCGGCTTGGTGCAAACTGGGTCGTTTCTGGAAGCAACACGTCTCGCTCAGGCTAAAAATGATGGCCTTCTTGGGTGTTCTGCAGAGCGCGGCCTACGCGGGCCTGGAGACCTACCTTCTGGCCAAACGGGACTACGCCAAGTTGGATGCCGTTCTCTTGGGTTTCGCGAAGGTCGCTCTTCGGGGAGTTGCTAGACGTGCAGATGTCGAGGGGGTAGAGCAGATTCGAGTTCCACACGCCTGGCAGGTCCACAAGCGCCTGCGCATCGCCGGCGCTTGCACCGAGCTCCCCGCACGCAGGCTGAGGCACTGGCAACAACTCGCCAAGTACCCCGAGTCTTCTGTGCAAGCGGTCGCCGCGCTGCTTGGGAACTTTGAGGCGTTGCAGGAGGCGCCTGTATTCACCGAGTCGGGATGGATAGACAAAAGCGCGAACCCGTGGGCCCTCCAAATGCAGAAAGACATCCTCACCCTCAGCCCCCCCCCCCCCCCCCCCCCCCTCCCAAGGGCAAGCTCTTCTTGGGCCAGGGTCACTCGAACAGGGACATATTTGCCCAATATAGGGTTGCGGCTTTCTTCGCTAGTCTGGGCCCCGCTGGGCTCCGCAAGGTGCATTGGGACCAGGCCCCCTCTCGACCTCTGGTGCCTCCGCAGGCCTCTCGGCCCCAGAGGCCCCGCCAGTTCCCGAACCACATCGAGAATATGGGTGTGAACTACCTCTTGAAAACGGGGAACCCTGCAATTGTGTGTTTGTCTCCAAGGCGGCTCTCAAGACCCATCAATGTCATCATCCTGCTCATAGGTGCCGTGTGCCTATCCATCAGTTGGTCGTCACTAGCCAGTGTTTCTACTGCTCCTCGACCTTCTCCTCGGACGTCCTTGCGAAGCGACACATTGTGCAGTCGCTGAAAATGAAACGGTGCATCGCCGACTACAGCCCCTACTCGCCCGCCCTGAGAGTCCCCGAGGTTTTGTTCTGCCCAGTCTGCTTAGATCCCGAAGTCGTGCATCCAGTCCATCGTACGAGGCTCCTCCGTACCGACGCCGCCAGGGCTCAAGGCGAGTTCCCGAGTTTGGAGGCCCTCCAGCGCCACATCAGAGAGGTCCACGCTCCCCCCGCTCCTGAGATCCACTTCGATGTCGAACCTCGCGGAGCGTGCGCTGAGCATTGGGACCGAAGAACGACAGCGAGAGCTCAGAGGACGCCAGCGCGGAGAGGGCGATCGCACCCGCAGCAACGAGCGAGGAGCGCCCCGTCGCTCACGCAGAGGAGGAGGCCAAGGGGCGGAGCCAACACAGGCACCAGCAGCCGCCGCAGCAGCCGCGGCTGGGCCAGCCCCCATGGTCTGGGACGCCACCGACACACACTTCGGGTTGGCCCGTCAGGATGTCGCCAGCTTGCAGCGCATGCCGATCGAGTGGGTTCAGGCCGTCGTGCCCGTCCTGATGCGGATGTCTCTCAGACACGAGCAGGGCTTGAACCAGCTCGAGGCCGCCAGCTACCGACACGCGCAGATGCCCACCAAGCACGACGTGGTCCAATCGATGCAGCTGACCGCGAAGTACTACGGCACGGAGGCCGCCAGGATCAGGAAAGAGAAACGCGAGCAGCTGGAGTCGGGCCAGACGGTCGACGAGCTCGTAGCCCTGGGCATCCCCCACCCGCACGTGTGGATGGCGCTGGTGGGCGCCACCGTCGCGCAGGGCGAAAAGATCGGGCAGCAGAACCTGGCGGCACTCACGCAGTATCAGCAGAAGGTCAGGCAGGAGCGCCCGACCAACAGCATCCTCGCGGACGACATACGCCACTGTCGTATGCAAAGCACTCACACTGGAGAAATGACGAAGATCTGGATCGCAGTGGACCCTCCGACGCTCGAGAATACAGTGGTCAGCTCTATGGTGCAGTTGGGGGGGGGTGCACAAGCATGGCACACCGCCGAGGAGTCACAACGCCCGCCTGTTACAGCTGCACCTCGACGGGATGTGATTGTAGCCATGACGGACAGGGGCGCTACCACCCCCTCGAGGCCGACGTGGGCTCAAAGGATCCAGAGGACTTCTGCGAGTTTGCGACCTCGGGGATCCCAGAGAGTACCTCCTTCCCCGATCCAGGCTACGACTCCGTCACCTTCCGCGCCCCCGACTCAGAGGAGACCTGAGCCCCTAGTGAGCCCCAGTGAGCCCAGAGAGTCAAGAGTAGGTCAGAATAACCCCACCCCTTCGCCTGAGACTCCCCTCCCTCTTTCGACGATCCTGAACCTCCTGGGCCTTCAGCGCTGAGTCCCCCGCGAAACTTTTTGGCGTCCCGTTTTGTGGGGTGCGGGGCCTCTGCGCCCAGGTTTGTTGCTCTGGCGTCCTGGTTTTCCTCGCGGCTCCAGCGAGCCTGCCCGCTCGGACGTCCTTGGGGCCTGGGAGGTGTCTTAGGTGTCTTTAACTTGTTTCTCTTTCCCGTTTACAGCCCCGCCCCTTCGGCCTGCCTGTCTTTAAAACGTGGCAGCCCAGCCGTTGAAGGGGGTGGGTGGGAGCTTGGGTGCCTTCGAGGCCACGCGCGGCCTTGTTTCGAGCCGCGGCGCACTCTAGAGAGGAGTCCAGCGAAGGCCAGAGCTGCGAACTGTTGCTAGATGCTGGCACCTCTCTGCAGAGCTTCACACACACACACTCCTCCTCCTCCTCCTCCTCCTCCTCCTCCTCCTCCTCCTCCTCCGTAGCCATTTTGGCTCAAGGTGGCTTGGCACCGTGGCCCCCGCCCCGCGCCCCCCCGCAGCCATTTGCCTGCGGGCGGGCGCCGCGGGGCCCGCGCCATAGCCCCCGCGCCGGCGGCCCGCAGCGTGCGGGCGCCTGCACATCGTGCTCTCCAGGTGGCGCTGACGTATAGCCGCCTGTGGTCTTGTGCAAGGGTCGGGCTGCGCTTCGCCGCGGCCCCCGCCAGGCGTGCTGGGCATCACGGCGACCGTGGGAGCGCCCGTGGCATGGCCCAGCAGCAGCCCAGGCAGGCTGCGGCCCCGCCCCAGCAGCCCAACTGGCCTTGCGCTGCGTCGAGGCTTTGCGGGTTCCGCAGCAACTTCCCCAGCCGCGACACGTGCTGGAAGTGCGGCAGGGACCGCCTCGGCCGCCTGGTCCGCGAGTCGCCCGCCTCATCGGAGCAGGGCGGGAGGTCGGCATCCGCGAGCCGTCGCCGCCGCTCTGGCCCTCCTCCTCGCGGTCGTGCTGGTCCTCCTGGTGGGGCAGCCCAAGGAGAACCTGCTGGGCCTGCAGTCGTGCGCGCCAGGCAGGGATTGGCGGCGCTCCAGAAGCTTGGCTACGCCGACGAGCACCCGCTCATCCAGGCTGCGCGACAGGTGCTCGCCACCCTGGAGGCTGAGGAGCGTCGCGCTCAGCCCCCTGAGGCAGCTCTCCTGGTCTCCCTCCAGAAGCGGTGGAGGAGGCACGCGCTAGAGCCTCCCAGCTGGCGGACGACCTCGTGGAGGCCAACGCGAGGGTCGACGACCTCCGCAGGCAGCAGGGCGTGGCCGACGTGGAGGTCAAGAACCTGGAGGTCGGAGGTCCAGGCTGCTCAGCGCGCCGTGGCGGCCTCGGCGGCGAGCTCCAGCGGCGTGGACTTGGCAGCCCTCGCCTCCACGCTGGTCGGCCTCCAGGCCACGCTCGCCAGTGCCCCCGCGCGCGTCGCCAGTCAGGGCCAGTGGGCAGGGCATCACAGTCTTGGAGGCGATCGGGCAGCAGGTTGCAGCGCTTGGCACAGCGTTCCCCGCCGCCTCAGCCCTCATGGCTTCAGGAGCTGCGGCTGCCCCCGCCGCCACTGGAGCAGGAGGCCCAGCAGACTCCCCGCCATCGGCCGTGGCCCCCCCTGCTGCGGCACTGCCTCCTGGTGCTGCCTACGCGTTTCGCGCTGGCGGGGGAACCGCCGCTGCAGCCTGGGAAGCCGCAGGTGAGACCGACATGGAAGGCTAGACATCGTGGGCGTCGTGGCAGCGCCCGCGTGAAGGCCGCTTTCGTCACCTACAACGGCTCGTCCTGGGCTTCGTGCAGGGAGTTTCTGACACACTGCGACCTTGGCATCCAGGTGGTGGCGGCCCAGGAACTGCGCATCGATGGTGACGATCGTCGGCGCGCTGAAGGCTGGGCTGCTCGTGCTGGGTGGCATGCTATTATCCCATCTTGCAGACGTCTGGAGTCGGGGCGCCCGTCTGCTGGAGTTGGTCTTTTCATTCGACGTCACATCAGCGTGACGGTGCTACCAGGCTTGCGAGGTTTTGACCTGATTCCGAGCTTTTGTGTTGCATGTCATGCGGATTTTGGCATCAAAGGTGGGCTCGTGCTGTTGTCGTGCTACTTTGAGGTGGGACGGTGGAATGACGTGAATGTGATGCGGCTGTACGACATTGCTACGGCGCTGCGGGGTTGGAATAGGCCGTTTCTTGCGGCGGGTGATTTCAATTGTGATCCGAAGCACCTCTTGGAGTATGGCTTCCTGGACTTCATTCCTGCAGCAGTGGTCGCGAGGCCTCCCGCTCCTGCAGGGCGCCATCCTGTGGGCACGTGCCGCAGTGCTCAGGGAGCCTACTCGACCATCGACTACTGGCTGGCCAGCTTGTCTATCGCGGGGCCGCTGGCGCCGCCCCACCCTGTGGAGGGATGGCCTGCATCGCCACACTTCCCTATGCTGACGTCCCTCGACGCACGGGCTAAGGCAGTCAAGTTCCTCGTCCTGCGGGCGCCGAAGGCTTTCCCGAAGGCAGCCCCGACTGAGGACGTCACGCCCGTGCTGGCGGCTGGTACCCGCGACATCATCGAGGATGATGTGGCACTGGGAGGAGCGGCGAGTCCTGCTCAGGCTCAGGCGAGGCTGGGCCGCTTGTACGCTGAGTTCGTGAACGTCGTGGAGGAGGAGTTGCTTGTGCGTTATAGCATCCCTGTATGTGACGCTCCTCGCTACTGCGGCCGTGCTGATAAGGTGGCCTACTGCTGGCGCCAAGCTGGGGGAGCGCCTGCAGCTGCGAGACCTGCTGCACCTCCTGGCGCTCGACGTGCTCGACGACTGGCCCAGGCGACGGACGACGCGCTGCGTGCTGGCCTGCAACCTTTGGAGTTGCTTCGGCGCTTAGACAGGCTTGTCTTTCTGGGCGCCGAAAGGTCTTTTCGCTCGCTTGAGTGCCAGAACGTGGTGGCCACGCTGCGTGGCGTTTTGCCGCTGGCACGAGAGGTCGTTGAAGCGTCCCCCATTGCATTCCAGGGGTTGTTGGATCGGGCGGCCTTGTTGCAATCAAGTGACCACGCTGGGAGGCCTGCTACTGGTCTTGTGGAGTTGGGTCTTGATGGCATTCAGCGCCTAGTGATGGAGTCAGTCAATTGTGTCGTTGGTTGGCTTCGTTCCTATGCCGACGGCCTGGAGCATGAGGCGATGGCTGAGCGCAGGCGGGACTTTGCGCGATGGGCTGCCAACTGCCGCGAGTCTCGCATCAAGCCGCTGTTCAGCTTCATTAAGCCGTCTGGAGTTCCCCATTCCCAAGTGGTTCGGCATCGGAGGCCCTCCACCCTTGCTCAGGATGTTGCTGATGATCAAATGGATGGTTGGGCGGGCATCTGGAATGCGCGCCCTGCGTTCGCGGTCCCCACCCGTGATCTAGTGCATGGAGCGGTTGGTGGGCCTGACGACTACGTGGTGCGGCACCTCGCGGATTTCCCTGATACGGCCCAGCTCTTCGAGGATATTCGACGTCTGCCTCGCGCCTCCTTGCCTGTGCCGAAGATTGGGCAGTTGCGTGCGGCAGCAAAGTCTTTCAAGTGGCATACGGGGCAGGGTGCTGACCGACTTGCCCCTCGCTCTCTCAGCCTGCTCACGGACGAGACCCTCTCGTTGCTCGTCTATGTGCTTTGGCTGGCGGAGCACTGGGAGCGATGGCCCACGCAGATGGCGGTCGTCCACATTGTGCTCCTGGCGAAGCCCAAAGGTGGATGGCGGCCCATCGCGCTCCTGCAGGCGACCTACCGCGTATGGTCCCAGGTCCGCAGCGGGCAGTTGCGGACTTGGCTGCTGGAGAACGACAGGCCTTTCTTTGCCCTGGCCTCTGCCAAGACCACTCTGGATGTGGCTTCACGGGCCTTGGTGAGGGCCGAGGCTGCACTGGCGGTCGAGGAGGGCGTCGTCACGGCCATTGTTCATATCGAGAAGAGCTTCGACCGCATCTGTTGGCGGAGGCTGGTGTTTGCGGCGGCCAAGCACGGGTTTCCGCGGCAGTTGATTTCATGTGCCTTGGTGATGTACCGTGCGCCTCGCAGGCTGGTGTGGCAGCAGGCTACGTCGTATGCGGTTACGGTGTCTCAGGGAGTGCTGCCTGGCTGCAAGTTCGCGATGGCCATGGTGCAGCTGCTGATGCTCGCGTCGCTGGATGACTTCGTCTGCACGGTGGGGCTCGGCATCCCTGCGCAGGTGGGTTTCTCCTTTTCTTTGGACGTCTCCGCGGACGGCCTCACCCTCCAGGTGGTGGCCAGGCGGACGGAGTTGCGCAGGATCGCCACCGACGCTGTGGCATTGCTCTGCGACACCCTGCAGGACCGTGGCCTTCCCGTGGCGAAGTCAAAGGCGTTCCTCACAGCGTCTGACGACTCTACCGCCCCCGCCGTGGCTCGGCTCCTGAGGAGATACGGTTTCCAGGCCAGGTCCTGGTTGGAGGTCTTGGGCCTGGAGGTGGCTGCTGGCAAGAGCGTTCGTGCTCGTGTGTTTCGGGGTCGGGTCGGGCGTGTCTCGAAGCGGGCCAGGCACTTCAGGAGGCTGAGCCAACTCGGGGCAAAGTTCAGGCAGGTTCCCAAGGCTGCAGTCGGCCCTGCTATCACCTACGGTTTGGGCATTGTGGGAGCAGGACCGCACCTTGTCAAGCGTATGACCTCCCTGGCGAAGCTGGGCTGGAATGTCATTCCCTCGGGGGCCTCGCACTGGATCGCATCTAGGTTGGAGGATTGTTTTGAGTCTCAACCTGCGA
Source organism: Prorocentrum cordatum (assembly GCA_963575745.1). Lineage (NCBI taxonomy): Eukaryota > Dinophyceae > Prorocentrales > Prorocentraceae > Prorocentrum > Prorocentrum cordatum. The sequence goes on along the minus strand of CAUYUJ010015151.1, from coordinate 8,424 downwards.
CGATGGCCATTGTTGGACCTGTGTTCAACTGGGCTTTAATGATTCAGTCGGGTGAAGTTGATCACTCCACGTTGCAGACGGCATGGCGCTCTCAGTTCTGGAAGGTGGCCTCTGTGGATTTGCGTGTGAGCTGGAAGCTGGTGGCGGGCCCCGCGGGTGCCTTTGCGCGGTCTGTCACGTACTTGGGCTGGACGGTTTCCTCAGCATGTTGTGTACGCACTCGTGCTGGCGTTATTTTGGACTTACGGGAGGTGGCCCCGTCAGGTGTCAAGTGGCTGGCGCTCAAGGACTTTGAGGTTGTGGGCTGGTACCAGTGGGCTGCCAGGCCAGAGGTGATGCCAGAGGTGGAGGGCCCGTCTCACAAGGACCCTACTGGAGCGTGGTTGGGGCCCATACGTGCGCTGCTTCGTACGGGCCCCAAGGCCAAGCGCTGGGTATTGGATCCACTCGCTCGGGCTGCGCTGCGCACCGCGACTGGTCACGTGCATCGGCAGGAACTGACTGCGACGGTACGGCTCACCACAGGTATTGGAGGTGCCACGTGTTTGATGACGTTCGTGAGTTTGCGGTTTCTGAAGCCACCCTGGATGCAGCAAGGAGGGCACCACCTGGGGACTTGCTCTACGCTCGTGGGCTGTACCCCAACTCCTTTCTGCTGCCGCCCAGGAACGACACTGGCATTTGGTGCTATGATCGTGGAGCTCGGTCTGAATGACACTTTGTCGTCACAGGCTCGGTTTTCACGGACGGATCGTGCTAGAAGCTGCTTCACTGGGACGACGCTGATCGTGCGGGCTGGGGATTCGTGGTTGTGGGAGATTATCGCTACTACGGTGCAGTCTTTGGGCCGCTTCCTGGCCATCGCCAGACATCCGCTCGTGGCGAGCTTTTCGCTGTGATTCAGGTGCTGTCCGTCGGCGTGGCTCCGCTCCACATCTTCACGGATTACCTGCCGCTGCTCGAGGGATTGGCGCGCGGCAAGCGCTGGTGCCTCAACCCGAGGCGTGAGAACGTTGATCTGTGGCGTCGTTTTTTTCACCAGCTTGAGGATCACGGTGGATTTTCCGTTTCTGGTGACCTGGAAGTGCCGATTCGTTTCTCTTACGTCAAGGGCCACTCGTGCGAGGACTCCTGGCATCGCCGTTGCAATGATCTGGCTGACCAAGCGGCGAAGAGGGGTCGGCAGGTGCACGACCTTCCTCTGTGTGTGGTCGAGAGGTACACCGACTCGCTGGCTACGCTCAGGTCAGTCGCGACATTGATTGCGAACGCCTCCAGGATGATTTTCGACGGCGCTGTGGCCCCCGATCGTGTGGACGTCCCACGGCGGCGGGACAAGGAGCTGCGCGGGCGCTGGGCGCAGCTCGAGGCGGCAGGCGCTGGTGGAGGCAGCGCCGCGAGGGCGCGCCGAGGTGCGGGCGCGCCCGCAGGTGAGCAGGCGTGCCCGCCCCAGCTCCTGCATCGTGTGCGGCTCAGAGGCAGGAAGTCTAGTTGTGATCGTTGTTCCGCTTACGCGGTGACTCCGAAAGGTGCTGCTAGGCTTAGGAGGGCTCTTTGTCGGGTCGCGGAGGCGGCGGCCCTCTGGGGCCTGGAGGGTGTTTCGCCTGCGCCGTCCTCGACTTCGGCCCCTGCTGGGCTGCGGGGCCCTGACGGGCCGAGTGGGTGCGTCTCGGGCCCCCCTGAGGTTGGCCCTTCCTTGGAGCTTCGTGGTGTGGAAGCCCCATGTGGGCCAGAGAGGCCGCCGCCCGTCGCGACCGAGGGTCTTGAGCGGTCCTTGGCCTTCAAGCGGGTGAGGTTTCAGGTGGATGGTGTGGGTGAGGACCAGCTGGATGCTGAGTTAGGGGAAGCGTGTCGGCGCGCCAAAGAGGCACGCTCCCTGGGCCAACGAGGGCCCCCCCCACCGCCGCCCCCCCCCGCTCCTGCCAGGACGGTGAGGGACCGCAGGGCTGGTGGGCCCCTGGAGGGGCCTTGCCCTAAGGCGCCTAGGACGGGGGCTGCGCCCTCTTCCTCGGGCGTCGGTGTGCCTGCGGGCTCTGGGGAGCTTGTGGGGCCTCCGCCCTCCAAGCGCCCTCGGACCTCTGGGGGTCCTGGTGGGCCTTCCTGGGTCGCGCGTGAGGCCACCCGCCCTGAGGTCCCTCTCCCCGCTCAAGGCCCTGTTGGGCCCAGTAGTGCTAGAGGGCATCAAATCAGTCTTGCTGGTGAGACCCTTGCATTCTGCCACCGCTGCGGCGCCAGGGCCCAGCCGTCGGCCCCTCGCTCTCGTTTGTGGGGCCCGTGCGAGGGAATTGCATCCAGCAAGGACGCCACCTATTTGAAGCGCCTAGTGGTGGGCAGAGACCCCCGCTCAGGTGAGTGGCGGGGCGAGCCCCGTCCTCTCTTCCCCACAGACGATGCCTGTTTCTGGCTGCGTCTGCGGTAGTCCGAGGCTCCGTCTCTGGCTGTTCTCTCTTTAATCGTCGGGTTGCGCGCCCTCGGCCTTTGTCCGTCTCGCTTCCCCTTTTTTCGCTCGCTCTGCGCACCCGTTTCGATCTGGTCGTACCTCCTCCTCCTCCTCCTCCTCCTCCTCCTCCTCTTGCCTCCTCCTTCTTCTCCTCGTCCCTCCGCCCTCCTCCTCCTCCTCCTCCTCCTCCTCCTCCTCCTCCTCCTCCTCCTCCTTCCCCCTCCTACTCGCGAGGGGCGGCGCGCGAGCGCGAGGTTCTTCGCACTGCGCGCCGCGCGGGGGCGCGAAGTCAGGCGCCCTCGATCAGCAGAAGCTCTCGGAGGTGCGTGCGGGCTCCTTAGCGGTGGCGAGGCGTCCCGGCTTGCCCATAATTAGGCCCACCAAAGATTGTTCTGAGAGCCTCTTGTGGTCTGCACGAGATGTTCTTAGATCACTTCTGGCTGCGACGGTCATGTTCTGACACATCGGGTTTTTGTCCTAAGAACAGTGTTTTTGTTATTCGAACATTTCGGGGTTCTGACAACATTTTGTGGCAGGCCTACAGGAATGCCGGGACGGTCTCTCCCTGTTCAATTTCTGGCTGCGCCGGCCACGGCGCGTTCCGCGGCGCCGGACTCGCCTCGCTGGCGCGCGGAGCGCACCAGGGGCGGCACCGGAGGCGCCGATCCAATGAAGTTTCGGGGCTCAGGAGACGGGGGTCAGTGGAAACGAGGGTCAGTCAGAGCGCCGGCTCTTGCAGGATCCTGCAGAACCAAGGGTGCATGACCCGGGTTTGGGCCCAGGATGTTGCAGGATCCTGCATCGCCCGACTGACCCGTGTTTGCATTGTCCCGGGTCAGTAGATCCCCGAAACGGTCAGATATCCGCGCGGCTTTTTCGTTGAAGGTAGGTGTTTCTGGATGCCCAGATCCCAATCTACTCGAGGCGCCCTCCTGCTTCAAGGACAGTGGTTTCCCTGAATCTCTCCTCTTCAAGGGGGCGGGCGGAGACACAATTTGCTTTCAATGCCTTCCTGTATCTACCCACCTCTTCCGAGCGACGGGTATGTGTCTGTGTAAATGTTTCTTAGCCCAGCGCGTAGCCGCAGCCGCTGCTCTTCATCTTCTCCGCCGTGGGCCCCCAGGGGCTGGCCTCAGGGCGCCTTCAGCATCTCCAGGCAGCGTGACTGCATTGCCAGGCAGTGCGCTGGTTCTTCTTGTCCACGTCGGTGTTGTCGTGCGTCAGTCGGTGATTGGCGCGATCTCCGACGCAGGATGAAGACGTTTGTGAAGGCCCATCGGCTCACCAAGCGCAGAACCAGTTTCTGAGACACGATCTCAACTGCTGCCGCTGATCGGCATCGTTGTTCATGCCTTCCCACTCATATTTTGGGTAGGTGCCGATACATGTGATCAGAACGTTAGCCGGGTCTGTCGCACAGCCAGGGCAATGATAAGTCCAACAGGTATTTTCATTTAGGCGATCCTACTTGGTATCCTAGCAGACCAACTATGCCAGGTGGCGCAATCCATTCCTGGCTACACGTCACGCCCGGGGCTTGCCCCAGAGGTAATTGCAATTGGTTACGCCATGGCTGCCACATATGTTTCGTGGCCCTATGTTGCGCTCAATGGTTGCGCCATGGATTGTGGCCATAGGTTTCGTTATGCGCGGCGCATATTATTCGTGGCCAGAAGCCGCGTAGTTAGCACCATAGGTGGCGAGGAGTTTTGGTGGCCATGGTTTGCGCAATAGGTTGTGGACATAAGTTGCGCCATTTGTGGTGTACTTTTGTCGTGGCCGTGGGGTGCGCCAAGGGTAGCACGGACGCTTCGTGGCCATTGGTTTTGCGCCATGGGTGTTGCGTCAGTGTTGGTTTTCACTGCGTCATGTTGACGCGCATTGCTTTGAATTGCCTCGCATCGCGTTGCATTGTCCTGCGCCAGTTCTCATTGCCCCACATTGCCTCGCGTGGAGAGCACTAGTTCACTGTTTTTGGTCCGCGCTGGGGTCATCTCTTGGCAGAAGTGTTGTGGTTTCTGCCGCTCGGTCCGGGAGAAGGGTGCCCTCGTCGTCCTCCCCTCCACACCGCACCTGAACGAGCCTTTTTCGCGCTGAGCCTGGCACTTTGCCCCTCGCCTCCCTCCCTCCCTCCCTTTTCACCCCCCTCCCTCGCTCCCTCCCTCCCTCCCTCCCTCCCTCCCCTCCCTCCCTCGCCTCCCTCCCTCCCTCCCTCCCTCCCTCGACCCCGTTCGCACAATGGAGTCGCCCGTGGTTGCGCGTCCAACATGGGCCTCGGTCAGAGGGATCGGGGCAGGGCGGCGCTCCCTCCGAGCCGCCCTGCTTGGCTCCTTCTGATATTCTGCCAGAGAATCTCACCTCCCCTCCCTCCTCCTCCTCCTCCTCCTCCTCCTCCTCCTCCTCCTCCTCCTTCTCCTCCTCCTCCTCCTCCTCCTCCACCTCACCGCACCACCCTCCCCCCGCCCGTCCATTCCCCCCCGTCCCCCCTGCCGCCCCACCCCGCCCCACCCCCGCGCCCCATTCGCGGTCAGCCTCTCTGCAATTCTGAGCCTAGTTACCGGACGCTTGCAGCAGCACGGGGTGTACACGAAGCGACCTCAGCTAAAAGAGGCCCGCCAGTCCCGCTCCCCTCCCCCCACATCCCCGTCCCATCCTTCGAGTACGAGATCGACTACAGAACGGGTGTACCTAAACTAGTCTTTCGTCGAGACTACAACACATATGCAGCATGTTCGTAGATCTATTCATTTTGGCACACGTTTGACGAATGTTTGAATTCTAGGCCAAATCAATTGTGTAGTCGATCTCCGACTCGAATGCTGGGCCCCCCTCTCCGAGGCTGCGGATGTGAATAGATTCGGGCCTTGGGGATATGGCAGACACGTCCGTATCCACCTGTCGAGATGTCCCTGGATACCGATCCCCCCGGCGGTGGCTATGGATGAACCCCCGCCTCGCACCCCCAACCAAGAACGTGGGGCTGCAGATCTATCGACCATCTATCGCCGAGTCAGGGTCGATGTGTTCCCCCCCAGAGCCATATCCCCCCTGTCGTTCCCCCTCATGTCGGGGCCCCGGGAGACGAGGAGGTCACAGGCAAAGGACTGGAGAATGTGCCCCGCCACGGCAAGTTTATGGAGGTCCCTCCTCACGGGGCATGTTGAAAGGGTGGACGCGGAGCAGGAGCAGGGAGGGGCCTCCTCCCCACGCCTCTCCACTCACCCCGCTCGTCATACAGCCGCTCTCCATCCACCTCTCGCTCCACCCTAATTTCCAAAACCGGTTAAAAAAATGATTACCCCCCCTCCCCGCCCCCCCCCCGGATCCCGACTTCGAATAACTATTGTCTTATCTGTCCCCCCGGAAAAAATCCATGGGTGCCGATCGATGCCATTTGTATACACCTCGGTACCAGGGATAATGCCGATAGGGATGTCCCCGTCTTCCGATCAGATAATGTTTTTTACATGGGGTTTTCGCCATTGGGTTTTGGAATTCAACATCGCTCCCGTGGTATACAATATATCGACGGTATGCCGCCGCCACGCGCGCGTTGGCTATTGGCTTATTTGCATTCAGTGTCGTATGTCCACATGGGGATGTTCCCGTCTTCCGATCAGATAATGAATTTTTATATTGGGTTTTGGCCGTTGGGTTTTGGAGTTCAACCTCGCTCCCGATGTATAAAACCTAGCAGTGGCATGCCGCCGCCGCGCGCGCGTGCGTTGGCGATTGGCATTTGTGCATTCAATGGCGCATATTCACATGAGGATGTGCCCGTCTGCCGATCAGAGAATGCATTTTTACATGGGGTTTTCGCGATTGGGAATTGGAAGTCGGAATTCAACTTGGCTCCCATTGTATAAAAATCTATCAGCGGCATGCCGCCGCCGCCGCCGCGCGTGCGGTGGCGCTTGGCATGTTTGCATTCAGTGTCGTATGTCCACATGGGGATGTTCCCGTGTTCCGATCAGACAATGAATTTTTACATTGGGTTTTCGCCGTTGGACTTTGGAGTGCAACATCGTTCCCGTTGTATAACACCTATCAGCGGCATGCCGCCGCCGCGCGCGCGCGTCCGCTGGCGCTTGGCAGTTGCGCATTCAGTGTCGTATATCCACATGGGGGTGTTCCCGTGTTCCGATCGGAGAATTGATTTTTATATTGGGTTGTTGCCATTGGGATTTGGAGTTCAATATCGCTCCCGTTGTTTCAAATCTATCAGCGGCATGCCGCCGCCGCGCGCGCGCTGGCGATTGGCGTTTGTGCATTCAGTACCGCACATCCACATTGGGATGTTCCCGTCGTCCGATCAGGGACTGATTGTAATGGCGTCCGGCCAGCGCCGCCGATCTGGGGCGCTCCCGATGCGTGTGGGAACGGATGATGACGACAACGACGACGACGACGACCGACGACCGGGTCAACGACGGACGATGATGACGACGACGTCCCTCCTCCCCCCGCTGCCCTCCCCGGTTTCGTGGACCTCCCCCCCCGCTTGAGCTCGACCCCCCCCTCCGTCCCCGCTCGAGCTCCTTCCTTGGGCCCCCCCCCCGCTTGAGCTCGACCCCTCCCCGTCCTTCCTCGAGCCTTCCCCCACCCCAGTCCTCGACATCTTGACCCCCCCCCCCCCCGCGCGACCCCCCCCCCCCGCTTAGCTCGACCCACCCCCACTCACTTCGGACCGCCCACCCCCGTCCGGGCTCGACCCCCCCACCCCCCTCGATCTTGAACCCCCCCCACCCCCGCGCGACCTCTCCCCCCCCCGCTGAGCTCGACCCCCGCCCCCTTCCGTCCACGCACGAGCTTCCTCCTTCGAACCCCCCCCCCCCCCCGATTGTCTCGCCCCCCCCCCCTCTCGATTCTCGGACCCCCCCCGCGCTGACCCCCCTCCCCCGCTTAGCTCGACTCCCCCCATCTGTGCGAGTGTCCCCCCCCCCCCTCCTCGCTCGAGCCCCCCCCCCCCCTCGATTCTTGAACCCCCCCCCGCTTGACTCGACTCTCCCTTCCGTCCCCGCTCGAGCTTCCCTCCTTCGACCGCCCCCCCCCCGCGTGTCTCGACCCCCCCCCGCCCTCGCTCGACGATCCCCCCCCTCGTTTGGACCCCCCCCGCGCTGGAGCGTTCATTGAATTGGGTGGATAATTCGCCGGATCCCGACCCCTCCCCCCAGAGCGAAGCTCTCAGAAACTCACACGCCGGATTGGCGGATTTTTACATTGGGTTTTCGCCATTGGGTTTTGCAATGGAGCATCGATCCCGTTGTACCAAATCTATCAGCGGCATGCCGCCGCCGCGCGCGCGCTCGTTGGCGATTTGTTCTTTCTCATCATTCGGTGTCGTATATCAACATGGGGATGTTCCCGTCCTCCGGTCAGATAATGCATTTTTACTTGGGTTTTGGAGATCAAATGTCGTCCCGTTGTATAAAATCTATCAGCGGCATGCCGCCGCCGCGCGCGCGAAATTTCCACCCGTTGTATAGAACCTATCAGCGGCATGCCGCCGCGCGCGCGCGCATTGGCGTTTGGCATTTTTGCATTCTGTGTCGTATGTCCACATTGGGATGTTCCCGTCTTCCGTTCAGAGAATGAATTTTTACATTGGGATTTCGCCAATGAGTTTTGGAGTTAAACATCGCCACCGTTGTATAAAATCTACCAGCGGCGCTTGGCAGTTGCGCATTCAGTGCCGCTTTGCAACCTAGACAGGGCGCGCGGTGCGCAGTGAGTGGTCCCTGAACGGAGTCTCTATCCACGTTGGGGTCGCAGGGCGTAGCAGGCGTGTCCTGACGCCAAGAGGGGGTGCGCAGGAATTTGCCCGTGCACGTAGGGCGCCAAGGCGGTCGCGGGGACGTCTCCAGCGATCCAGTTTGCCCTGCCTCCCTTTTGTTTTCTATAGGCGCACTACACCGCTGGGGAAAACCATGTTTTAATGTCTCCCCAAACTATGTTTTTCTTTTTTCTTAACAGCTGTTAAACAT
>CAUYUJ010015150.1:294562-352011 GCA_963575745.1 Prorocentrum cordatum | reverse complement strand
CGCCTGTTGGATCCAGAGCTCCGAACTCGGTCTGCTGCCCAAATTAGATCGGCACAACTTCTATCTTGTTCGAGTCATTCTCAAAAGTGCTGTCAGTTTTCTGCACCTACCTCGGGCCTGTAGGGGGGCGGCAGGGCTGGTGACAGAAGTCGATTCGGAGACATCAGACGCGTCCGCCTGTCGCATTCAGAGGTCAACAAATATTGACTATAAGTCGGAATGTTGGATGCGCGGTTTTCTCAACTAACATCAAGGTAGGAAGCTCTACGAGTCCCCGGCGGTAACCAAGGTTGACGGTTCACCGCCGGCGCCCAGTTGCAGCGGGTCCGGGAGCGTGGCTTCCTAGCGTTTCCCGATACGCGTGGCTCCAGGGTGCGCGAAGCGCTTCGGCAGAGCTTCGGAAGAGCTTCGGCAGTTTTTCCAGGCTCCTAGGCAGATCTTTCCTGCGCGCTTTGCTGGGCCCCATGCATCGTAAACGGCGCCCCTGCAAGCGTCTCCTGCGAGGTTTCCAGCGTCCCGCGCATCGGTTCAGGCGGCCTGGCAGAGGTTCCCGTAACTCGTAGAGCTTCCCTTAGCTAGTTATAGCTGGAAGCTAAGAGTAATTCCGGCGCGCTGGAGAGCTAGTTGGCTCGAAAAAAAAGAACTGAACTTTTCACAACTTTTGCTCAGTTGAAAAATGCGTTCTCGAAATTTGACAATTCGTTAGAGCTCTAGTATTTTTTCCCGTGATATTCGATCTTATTCCCGCTCGCCATCTTGATCTCAGCTCGATCGGGTAACTTTGAAGGCCAAAAAGCACACTGGCGGGAACAGCCGTTTCGAGTCATCTTGATACGCGCTGTCGGTATTTTGTACTTAACTCGAGCTTCAGGACAGCTACAGAGCTGGTAAGCACAGCTATCGCACTCAGAATCATCAGGCGCGTTCGCCTGTTGAATCCAAAGGTCTGAACTCGCTCTGCCAGCCGAGCTAGGTCAAACCTATTCGTATTCTTCGAGTCAACTTGATACGCGTTGTCGGTATTTTCTACTTAACTCGAGCTGTAGGGCACCTACAGTGCTGGTAAGCACACCTATCGCACTCAGAATCATCAGACGCGTTCGCCTGTTGACTCGATAGGTCTGAACTCGGTCTGCTAGTCGAGCTAGCTCCGCAAACCTATTCGTATTATTCGAGTCAACCTGATACGTGTTGTCGGTATTTTCTACTTAACTCGAGCTTGAGGGCAGCTACAGTGCTGGTTAGCACAGCTATCGCACTCAGAATCATCAGGCGCGTTCGCCTGTTGAATCCATAGGTCTGAACTCGGTCTGCTAGCCGAGCTACGTGCGCAAACCTATTCGTATTATTCGAGTTAACTTGATATGCGTGGTGGGTATTTTGTACTTAATTCGAGATGCAGGGCAGCTACAGTGCTGGTAAGCACACCTATCGCACTGAGAATCATCAGGGGTGTTCGTCCGCCTGTTGGATCCAGAGCTCCGAACTCGGTCTGCTGCCCAAATTAGATCGGCACAACTTCTATATTGTTCGAGTCATTCTCAAAAGTGCTGTCGGTTTTCTGCACCTACCTCGGGCCTGTAGGGGGGCGGCAGGGCTGGTGACAGAAGTCGATTCGGAGACATCAGACGTCCGCCTGTCGCATTCAGAGGTCAACAAATATTGACTATAAGTCGGAATGTTGGATGCGCGGTTTTCTCAACCAGTGTTGGATGCGCGGTTTTCTCAACTAACATCAAGGTAGGAAGCTCTACGAGTCCCCGGCGGTAACCAAGGTTGACGGTTTACCGCCGGCGCCCAGTGCAGCGCTCCGCGCTTCGCTTGGCTATCCGGGTTTTAGACGCTTACAAGTAACTCGTAGAGCTTCCCTTAGCTAGTTATAGCTGGAAGCTAAGAGTACTTCCGGCGCGCTGGAGAGCTAGTTGGCAAGAAAAATCTCGACGGAACTTTTGCTGACTTTTGGTCGGTTGAAAATTTTGTTCTCGAAATTTGACCATTCGTTAGAGCTCTAGTATTTTTTCCCGTGATATTCGATCTTATTCCCGCTCGCCATCTTGATCTCAGCTCGATCGGGTAACTTTGAAGGCCAAAAAGCACGGTGGCGGGAACGGCCGTTTCGAGTCATAACTCGTAGAGCTTCCCTTAGCTAGTTATAGCTGGAAGCTAAGAGTAATTCCGGCGCGCTGGAGAGCTAGTTGGCAAGAAAAATCTCGACGGACCTTTTGCTGACTTTTGGTCGGTTGAAAATTTTGTTCTCAAAATTTGACCATTCGTTAGAGCTCTAGTATTTTCCCCATGATATTCGATCTTATTCCCGCTCGCCATCTTGATCTCAGCTCGATCGGATAACTTTGAAGGCCAAAAAGCACACGGGCGGGAACGGTCGTTTCGAGTCATCTTGATATGCGCTGTCGGTTTTCTCAAGATAACTCGAGCTTCAGGAGAACTACAGAGCTGGTCAGCACAGCTAATGCATCCAGAATGATCAGGCGCGTTCGCCTGTTGAATCCAGAGGTCTGAACTCGGTTTGCTAGCCGAGCTAGGGTCGCAAACCTATTCGTATTATTCGAGTCATTGTGGCAGACGCTCTCGATTGTTCGTACTTAACTCGATCAGTAGGGCAGCCATCGATTGAGAATTATCAGGCGCGTTCGTCTGTTGAATCGAGAGCTCTGAACTCGGCCTGCTCCCCGAGCTAGGTTCGCGAACCTATTGGTATTGTTCGAATCATCTCGAGAGGTGCTCTCGGTTTTCTGTACTTAAATCGTGCTGGGGGGGGGGCTACAGCGCTGCTGGTCACAGGAATCGATTCCGAGACATCAGGCGCATGCGTTCGTCGAACCGAGAGCTCGGAACTCGGTCTGCTGCTCGCACGAGATCCGCGAAACTGTTGTATTATTCGAGTCATCCTGAGAGGTACTCTCGTTTTTCTGCACTTAACTCTGGCTGTATGGGGGGCTGCAGAGCTGGTAATCACAGGAATGATCCGCAGACATCAAACGCGTCCGCCTGTCGCATTCAGAGGTCTGAACTCGGTTTTCATACTCGAGCTCGATTGGAAAACTGTTCGTTTGTTTTGTTCGAGTCATCTTGAGAGGTCTATAATCGCTTGGGCTGAAAAAATAGTCGTTCTCTGAAATATTTTCCTACATTATATATTGTCAGGAAGCTCTACGAGTCCCCCGGCGGTAAGAAAGGTTGACGGTTTACCGCCGGCGCCCAGTCTTGCTACGGGCTGTCGGTATTTTCAACTTAACTCGAGCTGTAGGGCAGCTACAGTGCCTGTGAGCACAGCTATCGCACTCAGAATCATCAGGCGCGTTCGCCTGTTCAATCCAGAGGTCTGAACTCGGTCTGCTACCCGAGCTAGGTCCGCAAACCTATTCGTATTATTCGAGTCAACTTGATACGCGTTGTCGGTATTTCCTACTTAACTCGAGGTGTAGGGCAGCTACAGTGCTGGTAAGCACACCTATCGCACCCAGAATCATCAGGCGCGTTCGCCTGTCGAATCCAGAGGTCTGAACTCGGTCTGCTAGCCGAGCTAGGTCCGCAAACCTATTCGTATTATTCGAGTCAACTTGATACGTGTTGTCGGTATTTTCTGCTTAACTCGAGGTCTAGGGCAGCTACAGTGCTGGTAAGCACAGCTATCGCACTCAGAATCATCAGGCGCGTTCGCCTGTTCAATCCAGAGGTCTGAACTCGGTCTGCTATCCGAGCTAGGTCCGCAAACCTATTCGTATTATTCGAGTCATCTTGACAGACGCTCTCGGTTTTCTGTACTTAACTCGAGCTGTAGGGCAGCTAGAGGGCTCATTGTCACAGACATCGATGGGGAATCATCAGTCGCGTTCGTCTACTGAACCGAGAGCTCTGAACTCGGCCTGCTGCCCGAGCTAGATTTGCGAAACTATTCGTATTGTTGAATGATCTTGAGAAGTGCTCTCTGTCTTCTGCACTTAACTCGTGTTTGGGCCGGCTACAGTGCTGCGGGTCACATATATCGATTTGCACACATCAGGCGTGTTTGTCGATCGATTCCAGAGCTCGGAACTCGGTCTGCTGCTCGAACTAGATCGGGAAAACTATTCTATTATTCGAGTCGATACTGTCGGTTTTCTGCACTTAACTCGGGCTGTAGGGGGGCTGCACGGCTGGGAATCACATGAGTGGATTGGCAGACATCAGACGCGGCCGCCTGTCGCATTCAGAGGTCTGAACTCGGTTTGATACCCGAACTCGGTTGCGAAACTGTTTGTTTTTTGTTAACGTTATCTTGATAGGTCTGGAATCGCTTGGGCTGAAAAACTAGTCGTTCTTTGGAGTTTTTTCCCACACTTTATATTTTCAGGAAGCTCTACGAGTCCCCCGGCGGTAAGAAAGGTTGACGGTTTACCGCCGGCGCCCAGTAACTCGTAGAGCTTCCCTTAGCAAGTTATTGCTGGAAGCTTAAGAGTAATTCCGGGGAGCTGGAGAGCTAGTTGGCAAGAAAAATCTTGACGGACCTTTTGCTGACTTTTGGTCCGTTGAACTTTTTGTTCTCGAAATTTGACTATTCGTTAGGGCTCTAGTATTTTTTCCCGTGATATTCGATCTTATTCCCGCTCGCCATCTTGATCTCAGCTCGATCGGGTAACTTTGAAGGCCAAAAAGCAGACAGGCGGGAACGGCCGTTTCAAGTCATCTTGATACGCGCTGTCGGTATTTTCTAATTAAAACGAGTTGTAGGGCAGCTACAGTGCTGGTAAGCGTTCAGAACATCAGAATCATCAAGCGCGTTCGCCTGTTAAACCCAGAGGTATGAACTCGGTCTGCTAGCCGAGCTAGGTCTGCAAACCTATTCGTACTATTCGAGTCAACTTGATACGTGTTGTCGGTTTTTCCTAATTAACTCGAGCTGTAGGGCAGCTACAGTGCGGGTCAGCACACCTATCGCACTCATAATCATCAGGCACGTTCGCCTGTTGAATCCATAGGTCTGAACTCGGTCTGCTAGTCTAGCTAGGTTCGTAAACCTACTCGTATTATTCGAGTCAACTTGATACGCGTGGTGGGTATTTTGTATTTAATTCGAGTTGCAGGGCAGCTACATAGCTGGTAAGCACATTCATCGCATTCAGAATCGTCAGACGCGTTCGCCTCTTGACTCCAGAGGTCTGAACTCGGTCTGCTAGCCGAGCTGGTCCACATCTATCGTATTATTCGAGTCATCTTGACAGACGCTCTCAATTTTCTGTACTTAACTCGAGCTGTAGGGCAGCTACAGAGCCTATAGTCACAGAAATCGATTTGAAATTATCGGGCGTGTTTGTCTGTTGCATCGAAAGCTCTGAACTCGGCCTGCTGCCCGAGCTAGGTTCGCGAAACTATCCGTATTATCCGAATCATTGTGCAAAGTGCTCTCAATTTTCTGCACTCAACTCGTGCTGGTGGAGGGCTACAGTGCTGCGTGTCATAGAAATCGATTTGCACAAATCAGGCGCGTTCGTTGGTCGATTCGAGAGCTCATAACTTGGTCTGCTACTCGAAACAGGTCCGCGAACCTACTGTATTGTTCGAGTCATACTGAGAGGTGCTGTCGGTTTGCTGCACTTATATCGGGCTGTAGGGGGGCTGCAGGGCTGGTAATCACATGAGTCGATTTGCAGACATGAGACGCGTCGTCTGTCGCATTGAGAGGTCTGAACTCTGATACTCAAACTGGGTTGCGAAACTGTTTGTTTTTTTGTTAGAGTCATCTTGAGAAGTCTGAAATCGCTTGGGCTGAAAACTAGTCGTTCTCTGGATTTTTTCCCACACTATATACTGTCAGGAAGCTCTACGAGTCCCCCGGCGGTAAGAAAGGTTGACGGTTTACCGCCGGCGCCCAGTCTTCCTTGCGCGCTTTGAAGGGCCCCACGCATCGTAATCGGCGCCCCTGCAAGCGTATCCGGCGAGGTTTCCAGCGTCCCGCGCATGGTTTCAGGCGGCCTGGCAGAGATCCCCGTACGGCGTTCCGCAATTGGCTTTGCTATCCGGGTTTTGGACGCTTACAAGTTACCGGATAGCTCCTTGGAGAGCTGAGGCAGATAAGAAGCCGGCGGTGGGTGGTGAGGAGCACACGCCCACCTCCGCCGGTCCACGCGTCTCGCAGCAACTTGCCGGAACCGGCAGCGGGTCCGGGAGCGTGGCGTCCAAGCGTTTCTCAATACGCGTGGCTCCAGGATGCGCGAAGCGCTTCGGCAGAGCTTCGGAAGAGCTTCGGGGGTTCTTCCAGGCTCCTAGGCAGATCTTCCTTGCGCGCTTTGAAGGGCCCCACGCATCGTAAACGGCGCCCCTGCAAGCGTCTCCTGCGAGGTTTCCAGCGTCCCGCGCATCGTTTCAGGCAGCCTGGCAGAGGTCCCCGTGCGACGTTCCGCGCTTGGCTTTGCTATCCGGGTTTTGGACGCTTACAAGTTTCTCGTTCCAAAGCGGTCTCTTCGCTCTTCGGGTTTTGGACGCTACCTCGTGACTCGTAGAGCTTCCCTGAGAGCGCAGCGGCGAAGCTGAATAGACGCTACCACGTGACTCGTAGAGCTTCCCTGAGAGCGCAGCGGCCAAGCTTAAGAGTAATTTGAAAACGCTGGCAGGCTAGTTGGCTCGAGAAATCTCGACTGCACTTTTCACAATGGCGCGGTTGAAAATCATGTTCTCGGAATCTCTGAATTCGTTAGAGCTCCAGTATGTTTTTCCGTAATATTCGATCTTATTCTTGCTCGTCATCTTGAGCTCAGCTCGATCGGCAGAATCTTACTATCAACAAGCAATGTGACGGGATCGGGTTTTGAGTCATCTTGATACGCGCTGACGGTTTGCTGAACATAACTTGAGCTTTGGCACAGCTACAGACCTGCTAAGAACAGCCAATCGATGTAGCATGATCAGACGCGTTCGCCTCTTCAATCTTGAGTCTGAACTCGATCTGGTCCGCTAACCTATTCGTATTATTCGAGTCATCTTGGCAAGAACTCTCGGTTTTCTGCCTTAACTCGAGCTGTAGGACAGCTACAGAGCTTATATTGACAGAAACCGATCTAGAATCATCAGTTGCGTTTGTCTGTCGAATCGAGAGCTCGTAAATCGGTGTGCTGCCCGATCTAGAATCGCGAAATTATTCGTATTGGCCGAGTCATCTTGAGAACTGCTCTCGGTTTTCTTCACTGAACTCGCGCTGAGGGGAGCTACAGTGCTTGTCGTCACAGGAATCGATTCGAAGAGATGAGGCGCGTCCGCCTGTCGAATCCAGAGCTCGGAACTTGGTCTGCTGCCCGAACTAAGTACGCAAAACTATTGTATTGTTCGAGTCGCCCTGAGAGGTGCTATCGGTTTTCTGCACTCAACTCGGGATGTAGGAAGCTGCAGGGCTGGTAATGTCAGAAGTCGATTCTACGAGTTCCCCGGCGGTAACCAAGGTTAACGGTTTACCGCCGGCGCCCAGTTCCGTTCTCGAAATCCAACAATTCGTTAGAGCTCTAGTATTTTTCCCGTAATATTCGATCTTATTCCCGCTCGCCGTGATCTCAGCTCGATCGGGTGGGTATTACTATCGAAAAGCACTGTGGCGGGATCAGCCGTTTTGAGTCATCTTGATACGCGGTGACGGTTTTCTCAACATAACTCGAGCTTTAGGACTTAGGACAGCTACAGAGCTGGCAAGCACAGCTAATCGATTCAGAATGATCAGGCGCGTTCGCCTGTTGAACTGAGAGGCCTTAATTCGGTCTGCTAGCCGAGCTAGGTGCGCAAACCTATTCGTATTATTCGAGTCATCTTCACAGGCGCTCTCGGTTCTCTGTACTTAACTCGAGCTGGAGGACAGCTAAAGAGCTGATGCGTACAGAATCTGATTCAGAATCATCAGTCGCCGTTGTCTGTTGAATCCAGAGCTCTGAACTCGGTCTGCTGCCCGATCTAGAATCGCGAATCAGTTCGTATTGTTCGCGTCGCTTGCAAGATGCCATCGGTTCTCTGCACTTAACTCGGGCTGTAGGGCGGCTGGATGGCTGGTAATCACTGGGTCGATTCGAAGACATCAGGCACGTTCGCTGCAGAATCCAGAGCTCCGAACTCGGTCTGTTGCCCGAACTAGGTCCGCGAAGCTATTCGTATTGTTCGAGTCATCCTGAGAGGTGCTGTCAGTTTCCTGCACTGAACTCGGCTGCAGGGGGGGCTGCAGGGCTGGTAATCACAGGGATCGATTCAGAGACATCAGACGCGTCCGCCTGGCGCATGCAGAGGTCTGAACTCGGTCTGATACTCGAACTAGGTTTGCCAAACTATTCGTATTTTTCGAGTCATCTTGAGAGGTGCTGTCGATTGACGCACGTTGCTCGGGCTGTAGGAGAGCTACAGAGCTCGTGCAGAAGACAATCTAGAAGCATCGGGGGCGTTTGGCTGTTGCATCCGAGAGGTCTCAAATTGTCTGGGCTGAAAAACTTTTTTTCTGTGTAATTTCTTTCGACATTATATGTTGTCAGGAAGCTCTACGAGTCCCCCGGCTCAAGTCCCCCGGCTCAAGAACGTCTCTGCCTGGGGAACCTCCAGACGTTCTAGCGAGCCCTGGCCTCGGGGTGTGAGCCCGGCTTGCCTGGGTTCCCTCGAGGTTTTTGTCTGCTACTCTACATCTCTTGTATTGTACGCTATATTCTTCTTCGTGGTATTGAGATTCTCTGGTGTGCTGCACTGCTGTTCATTGTCTGTCTGCATTCTTTACCTCTTATTGAACGGGTGGTAGTTACTGACAATCACGTCGTTTGACGTGTCCTTGTTGACCGTTGTTGACAATCACGTCGTACGACAGTCCTGAGGCTCAGCTGGCATTGAGGAGAGAGATAGGACTCGAGCATTGGGGTGAAAGTACTGAGGAGTGGTTTCGGCGTCAAAGGAATTTGGACATACCCACAGAAGACTACCAGGACGAGAGAGTCAACTTTGATTACCTTGAGGAATACCAGCCGTGGGATCAGAAAGATCTGCAGGCACTGGAGGCAGCATCAAACAAACGTCAACGTGAGGACGATAGGAGCTGGTTAGATAAATACGGATTGAACGGTAATATTCTTGAAGATATGACTCATGTTGCAGCAGCGGCGGATGCCGCGATGACTGGGGATGGTGAGACTCGATCCAAACGTGCACGTGGAACAGAGATTGAGGAGGAGAGGAAAGTGATGTTAGAAAAGGAGAAGGATCCATTCAAACAGATGATGATGAAGCATGTTTGGAAAACGGAGGATGCCCATGAGGATCTCATCCATGTTGTTCAATCGACGAAGACGGACATCAAAAGAGTGGATGACACACTCAAGTTGCATACGGAGAGAATGGACAAATCAGATGCACGGACAGAGATTTTGGAGAAACAGGTTAAGCAAATTTTGGCTGGATCTCCTGCAGCTTCGGTTTCGACTAGTGTGGGCCCTGGTGGCTCCTCTGGTGGTGGTGGAGGTTCGTTCCCTCGCGTGCAACAGGAGCGATCGAGCCAGTTCACGCCAACTTATCTCGAGCTGAAAGGATGGGTTACGGATTGGTCGAATCAAGTAAATCGGGGAAATCAAATGATACCCTGGGCAGATGCGGCACAGATAATATCTAATATGATTGGGACACTTCAGGGGGAGGAAAGGAATGCTTACGATAAAGATAAAACTGAACGTTTAAACGGAGGAAGATATATGTACGGCAGTGTGAAGGTCGGTTTCAAAGAAGGGACACCACGGGACACTCTTTGGAGAATAAAGAAATGGATGGATATGGTCTGTAAGGAACCCGCCGACCGCATTGCCCCGCCCCCAGGTTATACGTATCCAGATGCCGATGTTCTCACTCATGATATGGACACGCCAATCGATCCCAGAAAGATTCGTACGTTAGTGGAGTGTGCACCCTGGAAGCGTGATCATGTGAAAGCGGTTGCTCGTTTCTGTGGGACTTGGCGTAGTATGACCTCGGCTCATGTTCAAATCGAGATCCGTGGGGAGGTGGGGCCACCGAGAAGTCAGATTTGGACTCAAGCTGTTACGAATTTCCGACCCGTCTGTTTTGCGACGTATACGAATACCACAGGGGCTTGGGTTCTTCATGCTGATGCATGGGCTCGTATTGTTTCTTTTTATCCGGCGCTGAAGGTTCCCATGAATGATATACTTCAGGAAGTGAATCGTAGGCAGTGACGTTTGCGGCGCCTCGTCCGAGGCATACGCTTAGCGAGCTGGAACCTGAACAAAGCAGGGGAGGCTCATTTCAAATGTGCTGAGATTCTCCATCATATGAGGGCATGTGGTGGGCTCTTTGCATGTCAGGAAACTCAATACCTAGTGCACGGGGAATTTGAACGCTTGGGGTGGCGTATCAAAACTAGTTCGTGTAGTAAGGCAGCTCTCATCTTCGACAGATCTTGGGCGGCTGCCGTCCGTATGTTTTTCACTTGTTTCACGAGGTTCGTTATCGGTGTCTTTGGGTCAGAGAAGTCACCACTCATTATTGTGTCAGCGTATTTGCCAGACCCTCATGTGGAGGATTGTGTTGAGATTGCTGCGGAGGTATATGAGCAGATCGGTCGTGCTCGCAATGTTCTCCGCACTAAGTTTCCTCAGGCCAGCTTTTGTGTTCTGCTAGATGCAAACGTGGAGATTCCGCCTGGATGCAGATTTACGTATAATGGGGAGGAGTATGAGGCTACTGGAAAGGAAGGTACTCGTACGGACAGAAGGTGGGAGAGAGGAGGAGACGGTACACAGCAGATTGAAAGGAGGAGTCGGAGGAGGAGGCTGAAGGAGCTGCTGTTAGAGTTCATGGAATCGCATGGACTGAAGGCCGCCAACACTTTCTGTACTAGGAGGTATACCTGGGAGTCGTGGGGGGAGAACAAGTTTCTGACTTCGAAGAGGGTCCTGGATTACCTAATGGTCCCTCACCGTTGGGAGTTCTCGGATCTGGAGGTGAAGTGGTGTTTCAAGAGGGGTGGGAAGAAGCAGTTCAGTAGATTATCCGATCACGCAATCATCACGGCGAGTTTCACTGACCCTGGGAACGTGATTGTTCGTCGCCCTGACCCCCAGCCTGGTCAGAAGTCTAGGCCGTCTCTGGTCGGATACAAGTGTTCGACTTGGGCTGATGAGCATCAGGCTCGACAGCATGTGGATTCGTATCTAGGCGGTGCTGCCTTTTCAAGGTGTCCGTCTGTGACCTGTCCACAGGGTCTGGAGAGTACTATGCTGGAGGCGTACTTGTCACCGACGGTGGACTACTCCACCACGGGTGCGAGAAGACAGAGAGAGCCGTCCAGGCCGGTGCAGCTCACAAGAGCGGAGGAGGAGGTTAAGATGTGTCCGAAGGAGGAAGTGGAGAGGTTGAGGAGGTTAAAGAATGAGGCTAATCGTCTACGCAGAGGTTATCGACGTGATATGATTATGTGCAGATGTCCCCCAACAAAAAGAAAGGTCAGATATACTATCAAACATTTAGTGGTGGATGGGAGGGAGACGGAGGACCGTGAGGAGTGGAAGGAGGAGCTCGACAAGTTCGTTCGTTGCAAGGTGTCGTCCGAAGAGATACGCAATTCCACCAACAGTATGATGGAGGAGATCAGGATGAGGGCTGTACATGAGATACGTTCCACATCAGTTGTGGGAATTAGTATGGCGCTGCTTCTCAGAGCACGAGCTCGGCTGAAGACCCAGAGGGCTACTGGGCCAGACGGGATACCGTGCGAGATTCTAAGGAGCTTGCCGTGGTGTGCTCTCAGAGCGATCCAGAAGTTGTTCGATAGAATCATCAAGCTCACGATTCCGTATCCTCAGTCGTGGCGTGAGATTCTCGTCTCTTTTATGCCAAAAACTCCAGGGATCACTAAGTTAAAAGACGGACGTTTGCTGTGTATGCAGAATGCTGTTTCGAGATGGTTCAGTTCCTGTGTTGTTCTCTTGGTTGAGGGTCATATTGAAAGAAAAGGAGTGTTTCGTCATATTGGGTTGTATGGTTTCCAGGAACACCGTCGTACACACGAAATCACGGCTAGCATCAAACACATAGGTCAACATGCTGCACAATGGGGAAAAGGGGAAACGGCACACTTGGCGAACGCTGATGTCCTTCAGGCGTTCGATCACTGCACGGTGGCCAATGTCAGGCGCGGGTTGGATCATGCGGATGTACCCCTTTACCTACAGTATGCTCTACTTGACCCCTTGTGCGAATGTGTAGGCACTGTCTATTATGATGGGATTGAGGTGGTGGAGGTTAGGTGGGACAAATGTATTCGGACGGGAGGGCCCGAGGGACCGTTGGCCTTCAATCTCATCGTTGCTGCTATGTGGGGCTCCACGATTCGAGAATGGGACGTACTAGGACTAGGTTATCGTATTGAGTATGTGACTGGCTCGACTAGCTGTGTTTCGATTATTAATCATTTCCTTTGGGCTGACAACTGTTATGTATTGGCTCGGAGTCGAGAGGAACTCACACGCATGTTACACGGTCTAACTACACAGTTACATGATTATGGAATGAGATGGAAGGAATCCAGCCTATTGTATATGGTGTTCGGGGTCGAGCCGCCGCGAGATGTGGAAGGGGAAATACTTCACACTGCTGATCTTGCTCTCTCGGTGGGGTCGGAGGCGTCTGGAGTGTATCGATTTAGAAGGACGACGGAGATGGAGGTGCTGGGGGCTTATATTTGTTCTGAACTACATGTGAATGAACATCATGATTTGGAGGCTCGTATTGACTGTGCTCGCAGGGCCTTCTGGGGGCAGGCGACCTTCTTCCGCTCCACGGCCATCCCGTTGAAAGATAAATATGGGAGGTATGCTCAGAGAGTTCAGAGTATTGTGCTCTACGCGGCGGAAGGATGCACGGTCGATTCAAGTTCATTGAGGGCCCTTCATATCTTTGAGGGCAAGTGCCTGTCTGTAATGTCTCGCTGTATACGGAGGGAGGGGGAAAGTTGCCAGGAATGGAATACGAGGAGGTATGAACGTGCGAGACAAAAATTTCATGATGCTCACTTCGTGGGCATTGTACAGAAGTTTCTCAGAGTGCATTGGATGTGGGCAATTGACATCCAGGACTTTGCACACAGGCTGATCACAGATCGGGGGGAGCTGGAGGCGAACTCGATGAGAGCTTGGAGAGATTCTCGTTTCTCATGTCTCGCGTTTGGCCGACTGTGGGATAGAATGAGGACGGATTCAAGTGAGGCTCTCAGATGTTGGGGAAACCGGAAGGAGGCCAGCTCTATGAAAAGGCATCGGGGGGGACAGGAGAGCGTCGGACTCCGTCCGTGGTATTATTCATTGGAATCGTTTTACGGTTTATCCTGGTGGGAGTTCTTTGCTGGAAGTTTTGAGCATTTCATGGATTTCGCTGCTAATGTTTGTTCTAGTACTATGTTGAAGTACTTCCAAAAGAAGTGTAAAGGGTTGGCGTCCTCAGGGGTGCCTGTATTCTTGAACTTGGATGAGGATGGAGGGGTTCATATCGGTCTTGACCGGGAGGATACACCAGCATATAGGGATCGCCTCAGCAAACGTATTGCGTTGCATAATATGCGTTGTACACAGTGGGACCTCGATACAGATGGGATACCACTGGACATCCAAGGGGACTCACTGCTTGTTATTAACTGGCTCTGCGGGAAATGGAAAGTATTAGCTCAGGTATATCAGAAAAGGGTGGATACTCTGATTAATAAGTTGGACGAAATGCAGGAAACTTACTTGGTGAGGCCTCCAGAGGCCGGCCGTGACTTCTTCTCTCATTCGTTTCGGGAATGGAACCAGAAAGCTGACTTACTGACCCATCAGGCCCGTCAGGGCCATGTGTACGCCGATTTCGTTTACCTCAACGACTTTGAATCTCAGTGTTATATTCCTTGCCTTATCAAAGCCGGCTTTGATGGGGGAGTTTGTAGCCGCGGAAGTGCCTGTGGTGCATGGATACAGATTGGTCTGCGAAACAAGTATATCTTCTCGCGGACCGACATCATTTTCAAGGATGTGTATCTTGCGGCTTGGTGTCTACCACCGAGCGCCACTGTTACAGATACGGAGCTATCGGCGGCGGAGCGCATATGCGAGGTGCTCCCACAGGTTGTGCAGACCTTCTTTGATCATTCGCAGTGATTTGACACACATTGTTTCTTCTTTTCTGTGTCTTGTATATTCCTGCAGCTTCGCTGCTCACTGACTTCCTCGATTATCTGTGTGTTCTTTGCGTTTGATTGTGTCATTGCGGCATGTGACTCTCTTTATTCCTTCAGCTTCGCTGTGTGGTATAAGAGCTGACTGCTTGCGTGATGAATAAGAGGCTCTGTTTTGCCTGGGACTTTTGTTGGACCTGGCCTCAGTGGCCAAGACGGTCCCAGCAAAGACGCAAAAAAAACAAAGGTTGACGGTTTACCGCCGGCGCCCAGTCGCCGGAGCCCCGGAAGAGTTTCCCAAGAGCTTCCGTGGGCTTGCCAGCAAGGCTTTTTCCCGGAGAGCTCGCTGAGAGCTAAAGGGTTTAAGATTAGAAGCCGGACGGTGGTTGTGCCCGCCAGGAGCTCCTCCACGGCAGCCCACGTAACTCGTAGAGCTTCCCTTAGCAAGTAACTCGTAGAGCTTACCCTAGCAAGTTATTGCTGGAAGCTAAGAGTAATTCCGGGGCGCTGGAGAGCTAGTTGGCAAGAAAAATCTCGACGGACCTTTTGGTGACTTTTGGTCGGTTGAAAATTTTGTTCTCGAAATTCAACAATTCGTTTGAGCTCTAGTATTTTTTCCCGTGATATTCGATCTTATTCCCGCTCGCCATCTTGATCTCAGCTCGATCGGGTACCTTTTACTGCCAAAAAACACTCCGGCGGGATCGGCCGTTGCGAGTCATCTTGATACGCGGTGGCGGTTTTCTCAAGATAACTCGAGCTTCAGGGCAGCTACAGAGCTGGTCAGCACAGCTTATCGATTCAGAATGATCTGGCGCGTCCGCTTGTTGAAACCAGAGGTCTGAACTCGGTCTGCTAGCCAAGCTAGGTCCGCAAATCTATTCGTATTATTCGAGTCATCTTGACAGACGCTCTCGGCTTTCTGGTCTTAACTCGAGCTACAGCACAGCTACAGAGCTGATACGTACAGAATCCGATTCAGAATCATCAGTGGCCGTTGTCTGTTGAATCCAGAGCTCTGAACTCGGTCTGCTGCCCGATCTAGAATCGCGCAACTATTCGTATTGTTCGAGTCATCTTGAGAGATGCTGTCGGTTCTCTGCACTTAACTCGGGCTGTAGGGCGGCTGCATGGCTGGTAATCACTGGAATCGATTCGGAGTCATCAGGCGCGTCCGCCTTTCGAATCCAGAGCTCGGAACTCTGTCTGGGGCCCGAACTAGGTCCGCGAAACTATTCGTATTGTTCGAGTAATCCTGACAGGTGCTGCCGGTTTCCTGCACTTAACTCGGGCTGTAGGGGGGGCTGTTGGGCTGGTAAGCACAGGAGTCGATTCGCAGACATCAGACGCGTTCATCTGTCGCATGCAGATGTCTGAACTCGGTCTGACACTCGAGCTAGGTTTGCCAAACTCTTCGTATTATTCGAGTCATCTTGAGAGGTGCTGTCGATTTTCGCACGTAACTCGGGCTGTAGGAGAGCTACAGAGCTCGTACAGAAGAGAATCCATAAGCATCGGGGGCGTTCGGCTATTGCATCCGAGAGATTTGAAATTGCTTGGGCTGAACAACTATTTTTTCTGTGTAATTTGTTTCTACATTGTATATTGTCAGGAAGCTCTACGAGTCCCCCGGCGGTAAGAAAGGTTGACGGTTTACCGCCGGCGCCCAGTTATTGCTGGAAGCTAAGAGTGACTCGTAGAGCTTCCCTAAGCTAGTTGCTGGAAGCTTAAGAATAATTCCGGCGCGCTGGAGAGCTAGTTGGCAAGAAAAATCTCGACGGAACTTTTGGTGACTTTTGGTCGGTTGAAAATTTGGTTCTCGAAATTCAACAATTCGTTTGAGCTCTAGTATTTTTTTCCCGTGATATTCGATCTTATTCCCGCTCGCCATCTTGATCTCAGCTAGATCGGGTGAATATTACTATCGAAAAGCACAGTGGCGGGATCGGCCGTTTTGAGTCATCTTGATACGCGCTGACGGTTTTCTGAGCATAACTCGAGCTGTAGAGCAGCTACAGAGCTGGTGAGCACAGCTAATCGATGTAGAATGATTAGGCGCGTTCGCCCGTCTAATTTAGAGGTCTGAACTCGGTCTGTGAGCCGAGCTAGGTTCGCAAACCTATCCGTAGTATTCGAGTCATTTTGACAGAAACTCTCGATTTTCTGTACTTAACTCGAGCTGTATGACAGCTACAAAGCTGATATTTACAGAAACTGATTCAGAATCGTCAGTTGCGTTTGTCTGTCGAATCCAGAGCCCTGAACTCGGTCAGCTGCCCGATCTAGACTCGCGAAATTATTCGTATTGGTCGAGTCATCTTGAGAGATGCTGTCGGTTTTCTTCACTCAACTTGCGCTGAGAGCAGGCTACAGTGCTGGTTCTCACATGAATCGATTCGAAGAGAACAATGCGCGTCCGTCTGTCGAATCCAGAGCTCGGAGCTCGGTCTGCTGCCCGAATTAGGTCTGCGAAACTATTGTATTGTTCGAGTCATTCTGAGAGATGCTGTCGGTTTTCTGCACTTAACTCGGGCTGTAGGGGGGCTCCAGCGCTGATAATGACAGGAGTCGATTCGCAGACATGAGACACGTCCGCCTGTCGCATTCAGAGGTCAAATAATATTCACTATAAGTCAGAATGTTGGTAGGTGCTGTCGGTTTTCTCAACGTAAGTCGAGCTAGGAAGCTCTACGAGTTCCCCGGCGGTAACCAAGGTTGACGGTTTACCGCCGGCGCCCAGTAATTCCGGCGCGCTGGAGAGCTAGTTGGCAAGAAAAAACTCGACGGAACTTTTGCTGACTTTTGGTCGGTTGAAAATTTTGTTCTCGAAATTCAACAATTCGTTTGAGCTCTAGTATTTTTTTCCCGTGATATTCGATTTTATTCCCGCTCGCCATCTTAATCGCAGCTCGATCGGGTGAATATTACTATCGAAAAGCACTGTGGCGGGATCGGCCGTTTTGAGTCATCTTGATACTCGCTGACGGTTTTATGAACATAACTCGAGCTTTAGGACAGCTACAGAGCTGGGTAGCACAGCTAATCGATGTAGAATGATTAGGCGCGTTCGCCTGTTGAATCAAGAAGTCTGAACTCGGTCTGTTAGCTGAGCTAGGTCCGCAAACCTATTTGTATTATTCGAGTCATCTTGACAGAAACTCTTGGCTTTTTGTACTTAACTCGAGCTGTAGGACAGCTATAGAGCTCATATTTACAGAAACCAGTTCAGAATCATCAGTTGCGTTTGTCTGTCGACGCCAAAGCTCTGAAATCGGTCTTCTGCCCGATCTAGACGCGAAACTATTCGCATTGGTCGAGTCATCTTGAGAAGTGCTCTCGGTTTTCCTCACTGAACTCGCGCTGAGGGGGGCTACAGTGCTGGTGGTTACAGGAATCGATTTGAAGACATCAGGTGCGTCTGCCTGTCGAATCTAGAGCTCGAAACTCGGTCTGCTGCCAGAATTAGGTCTGCGAAACTACTGTATTGTTCGAGTCATCCTGAGAGGTGCTGTCGGTTTTCTGCACTTAACTCGGGCTGTAGGGGGGCTGCAGGGCTGTTAATGACAGGAGTCGATTCGCAGACATCAGACGCGTCCGCCTGTCGCCTTCAGAGGTCAAAAAATATTCATTATGAGTCGGAATGTTGGTAGGTGCTGTCGGTTTTCTCAACTTAAGTCGAGCTAGGAAGCTCTACGAGTCTCCCGGCGGTAACCAAGGTTGACGGTTTACCGCCGGCGCCCAGTTCCCCGCAGGGTTTTTTTTTGAGCCGGCAACGTGTCCGGGGGAGCTTCCGGCAAGCTTCCACGCGGGCCTTCGCGCGTGCAGGCACGCATGGAAGCGTTTCTGGTAGCGCTTCGGCAGCGCTGCAGGGGAGCTTTCCAGAGCTCTCCAGGAAAGACTTCCTGTCCCCAAGGGTCTCTTCGCTCTTCGGGTTTTGGACGCTGCCAAGTCCGTGTGTGCCCTCTTTGCTCTCTAGGTTTTGAACGCTACCAATGAACGCTACCAAGATTCATTTTTTCTCTTCGGGTTTTGGACGCTACCAAATAAGTCGTAGAGATTTCCTCAGCTAGTTGCTTAAGTAACTCGTAGACCTTTCCTTAGCAAGTTCTTGCTGGACGCTTAAGAGTAATTCCGGGGCGCTGGAGAGCTAGTTGGCAAGAAAAATCTCGACGGAACTTTTGCTGACTTTTGGTCAGTTCAAAATTTTATTCTCAAAATTTAACCATCCGTTAGAGCTCTAGTATATTTTCCTGTTCGATCTCATTGCTCGCCATCTTGATCTTAGCTCGAGCGGGTACCGTTTACTGCCAAAAAGCACACCGGCGGGATCGGCCGATTCGAGTGATCTTGATACGCAATGTCAGTATATTGGCCTGAACTCGAGCTTTCGGACAGCTACAGAGCTGGTGAGCACAGATTTTTGGATTGATCATGATCAGGCGCGTTCGCCTGTTCAATCCAGAGGTCTGACTTCGATCTGCTAGCTGAGCTAGTTCCGCAAACCTATTCCTATTATTCGAGTCATCTTGACAGACTGTGTACTTAACTCGAGCTATAGAACGGCTACAGAGCTGATACGTACAGAATCTGAGTGGCCGTTATCTGTTGAATCCAGAGCTCTGAATTCGGTCTGCTATTTGAATTGTTCGAGTCATCTTCAGAGATGCTGTCGATTCTCTGCACTTAACTCGCGCTGTAGGGGGGCTGCATGGCTGATAATCACTCGAATCGATTCAGAGACATCAGGCGTCTGCCTCTCGAATCCAGAGTTCGGAACTCTGTCTGCTGCCCAAACTAGGTCCGCAAAACTATTCGCCTGTTGAATCCAGAGGTCTGAACTCAGTCTGCTAGCCAAGCTAGGTCCTCAACCCTATTCGTCTTATTCGAGTCGGCTCTCGGTTTTCTGTATTTGATTCGAGCTGTAGGGCAGTAACTCGTAGAGCTTCCCTTAGCAAGTTATTGCTGGAAGCTTAATTCCGGCGCGCTCTTTGAGTGATCCTGAAAAGTGCTGTCGATTTTCTGCACTTAACTCGGGCTGAACGGGGGGGTGCAGGGCTGGTAACCACAGGAATCGATTCAGAGACATCAGACGCGTCCGCCTGTCGCTTGCAGAAACTCGGTCTGCTACTCGAGCTAGGTCCGCGAAAGCATTTGTATCGTTCGAGTCATCTTGAGAGGTGCTCTCGTTTTTCGCACGTAACTCGGGCTGTAGGAGAGCAACAGAGCTCGTACAGAAGACAATCTAGAAGCATCGGGGGCGTTCGGCTGTTGCATCCGAGAGGTGTGATTGCTTGGGCTGAAAAAAAATATTTTTTCTGTGTATTTTTTTCCGACATTGTTGTTAGGAAGCTCTACGAGTCCCCGGCGGTAGAAAAGGTTGACGGTTTATCGCCGGCGCCCAGTTGCTGGAAGCTTAAGAGCAATAACACGTAGAGCTCCCCTTAGCTAGTTGCTGGAAGCTTGAGAGTAATTCCGGCGCGCTGGAGAGCTAGTTGGGCAAGAAAAATCTGAACGGACCTTTTGCTGACTTTTGGTCGGTCGAAAATTCTTGGTCTCGAAATTCAATCATTCGTTAGAGCTCTAGTACTTTTTCTGACCGTATTCGATCTTATTCGCCATTTTGATCTCAGCTCGATCGGGTAAATATTTC
Organism: Prorocentrum cordatum; assembly: GCA_963575745.1. Taxonomy (NCBI): domain Eukaryota; class Dinophyceae; order Prorocentrales; family Prorocentraceae; genus Prorocentrum; species Prorocentrum cordatum. Next base: position 332,197 of record CAUYUJ010015150.1, on the reverse strand, counting down.
TGCAAAAAAGCATCGGCGAGATCGGCTGTTTCGAGTCATCTTGATACGCGGTGTCAGTATTTTGTACTTAACTCGAGCTGTAGGGCCTCTACAGAGCTCATTTTCACAGAAATCGATTGTGAATGATCAGGCGCGCTCGTCTGTTCCATCTAGAAGTCTGAACTCGGTCTGCTGCTCGAGCTAGGTCCGCAAAAAACTATCCGTGTTGTTGGAGTCATCTTGAGAGGTGCTGACAGTTTTCTGCACTTAACTCGGGCTGTAGGGGGGCTACAGGGCCCTCTCACAGGAATCGATTCAGACATCAGGCGCGTCCGCCTGCCGAATCCAGAGCTCAGAACTCGGTGTGCTGCCCGAGCTAGGTTCGCAAAACTATTCGTATTCGTCGAGTCATCTTGAGAGGCGCTGTCCGTTTTCTGCACTGAACTCGAGCTGTGACGGGAGCTGCAGGGGTGGTAATCACTGGAATCGATTCGGAGACATCAGTCGCTGCTGCCCGAGCTAGGTCCGCGAAACTATTCGTATTGTTCGAGTCATCTTGAGAGGTGCTGTCCGTTTTCTGCACTTAACTCGCGCTGTAAGGGGGCTGCAGGGCTGGTAATCACAGGAAATTTGGAGATATCAGGCGCGTCCGCCTGTTGCATTCAGATGTCTGAACTCGGTCTGATACTCGAGCTAGATTCGCGAAACTATTTGTTTTCTTCGAGTGATCATGAGAGGTGCTGTCGATTTTCGCACGTAACTCGGGCTCTAGGAGAGCTACGGAGCTCGTGGGCACAGAAAACGATCCAGAAGCATGAGGGGCGTTTGGCTGTTGCATCGAGAGGTCTGAAATCGTTTAGGCTGAACAACTATTCGCTCTCTGCAATTTTTTTCGACATTATATATGCTCAGGAAGCTTTACGAGTCTCCCGGCGCGCTGGAGAGCTAGTTGGCAAGAAAAATCTCGACGGACCTTTTGCTGACTTTTGGTCGGTTGAATTTTTTGTTCTCGAAATATTCGTTAGAGCTCTAGTATTTTTTCTAACCATATTCGATCTTATTCCCGCTCGCCATCTTAATCTCAGCTCGATCGGGTAAATATTTCTGCAAAAAAGCATCGCGGCGAGATCGGCTGTTTCGAGTCATCTTGATACGCGGTGTCGGTATTTTGTACTTAACTCGAGCTGTAGGGCAGCTACAGAGCTCATTCTCACAGAAATCGATTGCGAATCATCAGGCGCGTTCGTCTGTTCCATCTAGAGGTCTGAACTTGATCTGCTGCCCGAGCAAGGTCCGCGAAACTATTCGTGTTGTTGCAGTCATCTTGAGAGGTGTTGACAGTTTTCTGCACTTAGCTCGGGCTGTAGGGGGGGCTACAGGGCTCGTACTCACAGGAATCGATTCGGAGACATCAGGCGCGTCCGCCTGCCGAATCCAGAGCTCGGAACTTGGTGTGCTGCCCGAGCTAGGTTCGCCAAACTGTTCGTATTCGTCGAGTCATCTTGAGAGGTGCTGTCCGTTTTCTGCACTTAACTCGAGCTGTGACGGGAGCTGCAGGGTTGGTATTCACTGGAATCGATTCGGAGACATCAGTCGCGTCCACCTGTCGCATTCAGAGCCCTGAACTCGGCCTGCTGCCCGAGCTAGGTCCGCGAAGCTATTCGTATTTTCGAGTCATCTTCAGAGGTGCTGTCGATTTTCTGCACTTAACTCGGGCTGTAAGGGGGCTGCAGGGCTGGTAATCACAGGAATCGATTCGGAGACATCAGGCGCGTCCGCCTGTTGCATTCAGATGTCTGAACTCGGTCTGATACTCGAGCTAGATTCGCGAAACTATTTGTATTGTTCGAGTGATCTTGAGAGGTGCTGTCGATTTTCGCACGTAACTCGGGCTGTAGGAGAGCTACGGAGCTCGTGCGCACAGAAAACGATCCAGAAGCATGAGAGGCGTTTGGCTGTTGCATCGAGAGGTCTGAAATCGTTTAGGATGAAAAAATAGTCGTTCTCTGCAATTTTTTTCGACATTATATATGCTCAGGAAGCTCTACGAGTCCCCCGGCGGTAAGGAAGGTTGACGGTTTACCGCCGGCGCCCGCTTCCCGGGGAGCTCTCTGAGAGCTAGAGGGTTTTTAGATTAGAAGCCGGACGGTGGTGGTGCCCGCCAGCAGCCCATCTCCGCCGCCCCACGATCCCCGCAGCGACTCGCCCGGGCCGGCAGCAGGTTCGGGGGCGCTTCCAGCGCGCGTCCACGAGAGCCTGCACGCGTGCAGGCACGCGTGGAAGCGTTCTCGTGGCGCTTCAGAAGCGCTTACCTCGTGAATCTCTTCGGCATCGATGAGCTAGAAGAATTCCGGCGCGGGGTGGAGCTAGTAACTCGTAGAGCTTCCCTTAGCTAGTTGCTGGAAGCGTACGAGGTTCTCGTAGAGCTTCCCTGAGCCAGTTGTTGCTGGTAGCGTAAGAGTTATAACTCGTAGAGCTCCCCTGGGCAAGTTATTGCTGGAAGCGTACGAGTAACTCGCAGAGCTTCCCTGAGCAAGTCGTTGCTGGAAGCGTAAGAGTAATTCCCGGTCGCTGAGAGTTAAAGGGTTTAAGATTAGAAGCCGGACGGTGGTGGTGCCTGCCAGGAGCTCCTCCACGGCGGTCCACAGGCCTCGCAGAAACTCCGGCGGCCTGGCAGCGCGTCCGGGAGAGCTTCCGGCAAGCTTCCACGCGTGCCTGCATGCGTGGAGGCACGCATGGAAGCGTTTCTGGCAGCGCTTCCGCAGCGCTCCAGGGGGGCCCCCTATAGCTGTCGAGAAAAGATTTCCCGTTCCCGAGATTCTCTTTGCTCTCCGGGTTTTGGCCAAGTTCCCGGAGAGCTCGCTGAGAGCTAACGGGTTTAAGATTAGAAGCCGGACGGTGGTGGTGCCTGCCAGGAGCTCCTTCACGGCGGTCCACAGGCCTCGCAGAAACTCCGGCGCCCGGCAACGTGTCCGGGAGAGCTCCCGGCAAGCTTCCACGCGTGCCTGCATGCGTGCAGGCACGCATGGAAGCGTTTCTGGCAGCGCTTCCGCAGCGCCCCAGGGGGGCCCCCTATAGCTGTCGAGAAAAGATTTCCCGTTCCCCGATCTCTTTGCTCTCCGGGTTTTGGCCAAGTTCCCGGAGAGCTCGCTGAGAGCTAAAGGGTTTAAGATTAGAAGCCGGACGGTGGTGGTGCCTGCCAGGAGCTCCTTCACGGCGGTCCACAGGTCTCGCAGAAACTCCGGCGCCCGGCAACGTGTCCGGGGGAGCTCCCGGCAAGCTTCCACGCGTGCCTGCATGCGTGCAGGCACGCGTGGAAGCGTTTCTGGCAGCGCTTCCGCAGCGCTCCAGGGGGGCCCCCCAAGGCTCTCCAGGAAGGATTTCCTGTCCCCGAGATTCTCTTCGCTCTCCGGGTTTTGGACGCTGCCAAGTAACTCGTAGAGCTTCCCTGAGCAAGTTATACCTCGTAGAGCTCCTTGTCATCGATGAGCTAGAGGAATTCCGGCGCGGGGTGGAGCTAGTTGGCCGACCCGGCCAGAAAGGACAAAGTGATAACTTTTGGGTGGTTTTGCAAAAAATTGAAAGATATCTGACAATTCATTTTGAGAAAGCAGATTTTTCGCACCTGTAGTGGGTTATGCCGCGTCCGCTAGTAAAATTTCCAGGCCCAGAGGTGCAGTATTACTATCAAAACACTTGGCGGAACCGACATTGGAAAACCGAAAATCGTGATTTTTCGAGTTTTTCGGCTGTCGCTTCAGAAGCTTCCGTCATGTGTTCCCAGGAGCGCTCTGCAAAAAAGAGCTCTACGAGGTGCCCGGCGGTGACCTGGTTGACGGTTTACCGCCGGCTCCCATTACTGGAAGCGTAGGAGTAACTCGCAGAGCTCCCTTAGCAAGTTATTGCTGGAAGCTTAAGAGTAATACCTCGTAGAGCTCTCCGGCAAAGAGCTAAGAGGAATTCGGGCGCAGGATGGAGAGTTTGCCGGCCCGACGAAAAGAGAGAATGTGGTAACCTGGGGGCGGTGTTTTTCACTTTATGCAAAATTTTGAAGTTCGTTTTTGGAAGTGAGATTTTTATTCCCTGTAGTAAGCTATGGCGCACCTGCTGGTGAATTTTTTATGGCTCTAGGTCCAGTATTACTATCAAAACACTTGGAGGAACACACTGTATGAAAACCAAAAAATCGTCATTTTTCGAATTTTTCGGCTCTCGCCTGGTAAGAAAAAAGCTCTACGAGGTGCCCGGGGGTAACTTGGCTGACGGTTTACCGCCGGTTCCCAGCTCCGGGGCGCTGGAGAGCTAGTTGGCAAGAAAAATCTCGACGGACCTTCTGGTGACTTCTAGTCAGTTAAAATTCTGTTCTCGAAATTCAATCATTCGTTAGAGCTCTAGTATTTTTTCCCATGATATTCGATCTTATTTCCGCTCGCCATCTTGATCTGAGCTCGATCGGGTACCTTTTATTGCCAAAAAGCAGGCAGGCGGGATCGGCCGTTTCAAGTAATCTAGACACGCGATGACAGTTTTCTGAACATAACTCAACCTTTAGTACAGCTACAGAGCTGATCAGCACAGCTAATCGATTCATAATGATCAGGCGTTCCCTGTCGAATCTTGAGGTCTGAACTCGGTCTGCTAGCCGAGCTAGGTCCGCAAACCTATTTGTATTATCCGGGTCATCTTCACAGGCGCTCTTGGTTTTCTGTACTTAACTCGAGCTATAGGACAGCTACAGCGCTGATATTTACATAAACCAATTCAGAACGATAAGTGACATTTGTCTGTTGAATCCAGAGCTCTGAACTCGGTCTGCTGCCCGATGTAGAATCGCGAAACTATTCGTATTGTTCGAATTATCTTGAGAAGTGCTCTCGGTTTTCTGCACTCAACTCGGGCTGAGAGTGGCTACAGTGCTGGTGGTCACATGCATCCATTCCTAGAGGCTGAAATCGCTTGGGCTGAAAGGTATTTGTTCTCTGCAAGTCGTTTTCTCATTATATACTGTCAGGAAGCTCTACGATTCCCCCGGCGGTAACAAAGGTTGACGGTTTACCGCCGGCGCCCAGTTGGCCGACCCGACCAGAAAGGACAATGTAAGAACTTTTCGTCGGTTGTGCTAAGATTTGAAAGATATTTGACCATTTATTTTGAGAAAGCAGATTTTTCGCACCTGTAAACGACTATGAGGGTCTCTGCGTCTTGATATAGGCTCTGTAGAAACAGATTTACTATCAAAACACTTGGGGGAACCAACTTCATCTCGACATGAAAAAACTCAATGTTCAATTTTTCGAGAAATGCCTCCAGAAGCTCACTCTTTCGGCTCTGAGCACTCTTACGCGTGGAAGGAGCTCTACGAGGTTCCCGGCGGTAACCAGGTTGACATCTCGGCTCCAGGGCTCCAGGATCCCACTGGGGCTCAGGGGGTGTCGGCGTCGCGGGGAGACGGCGCGGCAGCCATCGCTGCCATCGACGGGTACGGCATCTTCGAGGTCAGCTAGGCTGCTTTCTTTGTTTGCTGCGCTTGTTATCTTTTGTTGTACGTGCGTGAAGACGGACGGATACGACTTTTCGGTTCTTGCGAGAAGGTTTCAGCTGGAGGATATATCACCGACAGTGCCATATTTGCAGTACTCACAGGATTACGGTCAAAAGCCAGATACTGCTGTCGAGCGAGCTTCTCGTAAAAGACAACTTCAGGATATTGAGAAGACCCCAGGTGACTACCCATTGGACGGAAGATTGAATACTGCCGATTCTACTCCAGATAGTGAGTCTGCTGTACCTCTCAGTGAACGGACGGTGACACGACAGTGGTTGCACTCGTGGGGATACGGACCTCAGTGTATCGACACAATGCCCGAGCATGCAGATAACATGACGGTGGATGGCGGAGCCCCCCCTGTGAAGCGTAGTCGTGAGGAGGTTCTTGCTGAAAGGAAGGCCGCCTTGGAGGGGAAGGATGGTATGCAGAGTTTACTATTGCAGATGATGCACAAGATGGATGATAACACTGAAAGGATCCAGGATGCCATAGGAGTTCAGGGGACCAAAATCGACGACGTTCAGGCCCAGGTCCAGAAGCAGGGTGTTACGATTTCTAATTTGGAGACGAGCGTTCAAGGGCTTGAGACTAAACATAATCGACTCGAGACGATCGTCCAGGGGCTCCAGGGACAGGTTCGTGCGGGTTCAGTTGCCAGTGACGCTTCGACGAGGCCCGACAATACCAGGACGGGAAGATACCAGGCTCCTGGAACCACCTACTTCTCTCCAACGTATGTTGAACTCAAGGGATGGGTCACCAACTGGAGTGACAGGGATAGGAGGTCTCAGGAAATGCTCATGTGGGAGGATGTGAAGGTGCTCATAGATAACATTCTAAATCATTGTCTTTCGGAGGATGATCGTGTGCACGTGTGTGTTGACGGTACTGAGCGCATCGACGCTGGCCGTTACATGTTCGGATCGGCCAAAATCAAATTCAAGCCAGGGACCGACAGGGATATTATTTGGAGGGTCAAACGGTGCATCGACCTTGTGACGGTACCCCCTGCTAAACGCCCCGCGCCTCCTCCAGGAATCCAGATCGCTGCACCACAGAGCCTCATTGAGAATATGAAGCAGGTTATCAACCCTGAGTCGATCAAAGTCAGTGTCGAATGCCCAGAGTGGAAGAGGGGCCACGTGAAGGCGGTGGGGAGATTCTGCGGCACTATTCGGAGCATGTGTACACAGATTGGTATCGAGGTTATTGCTGTGCGTGGGGAAATGGGACCGCCCAAATCGATTATATGGACAGTGCCCACGACGGCCTCTCCGAGGCCGATGCTTCTGGCCGAGTTTACCACGACGCGGGCGACATGGGAGGTATCGAGTGAGACTGTCGACAGGTTGCATCAACTCATACCTGCATTTACTAAGACGAAGGCTGATATCGAGACGGAAGTCAACAGGAGGGTGTGACGACGACGACGCCGAACACCGTTCAAGGGGATCCGACTGGGTAGCTGGAACCTCAATCGGGCGGGGTCGGCCAATTTCAAGGGGAATGAGATTCTGAGGTGCCTTTCAATGCGAGATTGCATCTGGGGTGTCCAGGAATGCCAGAATCTTTTTGGAGGCAAATTCGATGCATATATCAGACGGTGTGGTCTATCATATCGTGTGAGTTGTGACGGTAAGTGTGGGTTATTATTTAACAAAGAGTGGAGTACGTGTGTGCGTGAATCAATATGTCAATATGAACGGTTCTGTGTGGTGGTCTTTGGTAGTGGAAGTGCCCCTGTGATAGTTGCCTCTGCGTATCTTCCCGACCCCGGCGTCGAGAACGCCGTAGATGTGCAGTGCGTGGTGTTGGACGCGCTCGAATCAGTTATTCTCACTCTGCGCAGCCGCTGGAAGGGGGCGACTGTCTCTGTGCTGCTCGATGCCAATGTTGAGCTATCCCCATCAACTCAGCTGCAGTGCTCACGCACTGGGACTGTCTATGAGGCGGTGGGAAGTGCTACCAAGGAGGAGAGGAGGACTTGTGAGGAGGGTGGTGCACAGCGGGTGAGGAGGGACGTACGACAACAGTTGCGCGAGCGTGTTCTTTGCTTTCTAGGGCGCCTGGGGATGAAGGCTGCCAGTTCGTTCTTGCCACGACGACTACACACATGGGAGAGCTACGGAGTATCTCGGTGGGGGACGTGTAAGAAGGTTCTTGATTGCATTTTTGTTCCCAGGACGTGGGTGATCGATGAGATGAAGGTTGAAACGATCGCGAGTAATGGGGGGAAGACAAATCGTAGTCGTCTCAGCGACCATGGCCTGCTTCAGGGGACTTTTAGTGACACAGGCGCTGAGCTGGTCAAACGTAGTATCCCGACGGCAGCTCGTGAAAAGAGTTTGGTTGGTTATAAGACGGTGAATTGGGGGGACCTCAATATGGCGCGAAAGGAAATCGATCGGGTCTTGGGAGATGCCAATACTATTTGTTCTCCAGGGGACCTTGTGTCGACCACTATTCGGGCCTGTACTGAGCAGGAGGATATCAAATTCACGACTGCCACCACGGGACGGGGACTACCGCCAATTAGGCCTGCAGGACTCACGGCCTGCCAGGAGATTTTGCGACGGAAGCCTCTGCCAGCGTCAGTGGATGTGCCCAGCTTGCGCAGACGTGCCAACGGACTGCGGAGGGAGTATCGCGCGGCGTTGGCCGCGTGGACCTCTCCTGCCTCCAGGCGCAAAGAGCGTCATGGTATCAAGCACCTCATTGTGCAGGGACGGATATCAGAGGACAGGGAGGAGTGGGTGGAGGAGATCAGAGCACATACCAGACAGAAGTATACTTCGGAGGAGGTCAGAGGACGGGATATGGCGATGTTGAAGGAGTTGAGGAGGGATGCACAACAGAACCTATGTGACGGGTACTGCGCTGAGGGACTGACAATGGCGGTGGTATGCCAGGCACGGTCACGTCTCAAGTCCAAGCGTGCCACCGGCCCCGACAGGCTGCCTTGTGAAATCCTCAAGGCATTGCCGTGGGCGACTTTGCGCGGCGTTGCTCGGATGTTTGATGAGATATTTCGCTTGGCACGGCAGTATCCGCAGGATTGGAGGCAGATTTTGATTGCCTTCATGCCCAAGCTGCCGAGCTTGACATCGCTGACAGATGCGCGGTACCTCTGTCTGCAAAACAGTCTCAGCCGTTGGTACTCTGCTTGCGTGGTGATCTTGGTCGAACAATTTGTGTCTCGGGCTGGCCTCATGGGACCCCTGGGCATCTACGGCTTCCAGGAGGGACGTAAGACGGTGGAAATTGTGGGGGCCCTCAAGGCTCTGGCTCAACACGGGGACATCTGGGGAAAAGATCAGACGGTCCATATCGCTAACGCCGATATCAAACAAGCGTTCGACCACTGCAGCCTTCTAAACGCCAAACGTGCTATGTGCCATGCCAATATTCCTGCCTATCTCCAGTATGCTTTGCTATCACCGCTGGTTTGCACTACGGGGTCGTTAGTTGTCGAGGGTATGGCCATTCACGACATCAACTGGGACGTTGCATACGGACGGGCGGCCCTGAGGGGCCTCTTCTATTTAATCTTATCATATGTGCCATGTGGGGACCTATATTTCGGGATTGGGACAGTAGAGGTGTGGGGTATGTGCTGGAGGGCGTCTGTGGTGAGTATGAGCGACGGACAACTGTGAACCACTTTGTGTGGGCGGACAACTGCTACCTTGTCTCTGCCTCCTCAACTATGTTGGCTCAGATGATGCACGATCTAACACTACCACTACATGACTGGGGGATGAGATGGAAGGATAGCAGCCTGTTGTACATGACATGTGGGGAGAATGCTAAAGTGGACGGTGACGGACATATACTTACCAGCGAGGATTTGTGTATACCTGCGTGCTCGAGATATCAGGGCTTTAGACTTCGACGTGTTGGTAGTATGAAAGTATTGGGTCATGAGATTTTCTCCACATACCTAGTGCCTGCTCATCCTGATGTTGAATATCGCATCAAGGAGGCTCGAGCTTGTTTCATTGGACAATCGAATTTCTTTCGTAACAGAGCGGTTGCTGTTCGTGATAAGTTTTGCCGTTATCAAGACAAGGTGCAGAGTATGGCGTTGTATTGTCTAGAGACATGTACTGCGGATGCTTCCTCGCTACACATGCTCAATGCCTTCGAGGGATGGTGTTTGTGCCGTATGTTTCGACGGCCGAGGAGAGAGGAGGAGACTATGGCGGACTGGAACCGACGACGGTACCACGAGGCCAGAGAGCAATTCCGATCTTATGGATTTGCGAGTTTGGTGCAGAGATTTCTTCGTATGGTGTGGAACTCCGCGAAGGATGCTGCAGATTTCATTTCTATGATGTGTGCTGCTTCTCATGAGGACATATCTTCGACGCAACGTACGTGGAGAGATCATCACATGACTACGGTTGCGTATGGCCCGTTGTGGGACAGACTCAGGACGGATGCGTCTGAGTGCTTGCGAGGTATGTTTCACTTCCAAGAGGCCTCGCAGCTAAAAAGGAGACATGTTAGTTCAGGTCGAGCTGTCGGCCAGAGATGCTGGTTATTTTCTTTCTGCGAATTCTACGGACTCAAATGGTGGGGGTCCTTTGTGCCGACAGATGCTGCGTATGTTCAGTTCTGCGAGCGCATGTGTACACGGACGATGCTGAGTTACTTCCAGAAAAGAAAAGGGTACGGTACAACAGGTGGGGCCCCGCAGGAGGTACTTACTATCACACAGAACGACCTACGCACCTATGGGGCCCAAGAGGGCACTGCGGCGTTCAACGACAAACTGGCCAAACGTATTGCGTTACAAAATATGAAGGAGGTTGAGTACGACCTCGACTCATTTGGGATCCCTGTGTATATTTCTGGGGACAGTCTTCTGGTGGTGTCTTGGCTGCAGGGTGTCTGGAGGGTGCTTAATCGTACGTATCAAGATAGGATCAACAGAATGATAAACCAACTCGACAACATGTGTCAAAGATATGGAATTAGGCCCGCCTGTCACGGGAGGGAAATTATTGACCACACATATAGGGAATGGAACACACGTGCAGATGTACTCACTCATACGGCCCGCGTCGGGCCACCAGTGATTCGAGATAGGATAGGGCTTCACGCCCCTCAGTTACAACAGGTGTTTCGCGTTTGTGCCATCAGAGCTGGATTCGATGGTGGTGTCTCTTGCGACGGCGTGGGAGTCGGGTGCTGGATAGATGTTGGAAGGGTATCGAGACTCTCAAGGCAGCCACTCAGCCATGAGATCATTTGGACGGAGGTGTACAGTGCGGCGTTCTCGATTGATCCAACTTCAACAGTGACTGATGCCGAGGTCTCGGCCGTTGAGCATACGATTATGATCTTGCCGCGGGTTGTACAAGCGTATTTCGGACAGGATATGATGTGATATTGATTGTGCTCACTCACGCCATGCCCTCGTTTGTCGTGTGTGTGTGCTTGACCTCTCATCCTCCTAATAAGAGTTGGCTTTCGCCTCTGATCGTTTGGATCGGTGAGGCTTCCGCCTACTCCCGATGCGCCCGCTCCTTGCTTCCGACTAGGCTGGAAAGCCTGCACAGTCGACCGCAAGGTCCGCAAAAACCAGGTTGACGGTTCACCGCCGGCGCCAGTTCCGGGGCGCTGGAGAGCTAGTTGGCAAGAAAAATCTCGACGGACCTTTTGGTGACTTTTGGTCGGTTGAAAATAACTCGTAGTGCTTCCCTTAGCAACGTATTGCTGGAAGCTTAAGAGTAACTCTTAGAGCTTCCCTTAGCAAGTTATTGCTGGAAGCTTAAGAGTAATTCGGGGCGCTGGAGAGCTAGTTGGCAAGAAAAATCTCGACGGACCTTTTGGTGACTTGGTCGGTTGAAAATTTGGTTCTCGAAATTCAACCATTCGTTTGAGCTCTAGTATTTTTTCCCGTGATATGCTCGCCATCTTGATCTCAGCTCGATCGGGTACCTTTTACTGCCGAAAAGCACACGGGCGGGATCGGCCATTTCGAGTCATCTTGATACGCACTGTCGGTATATTGGACTTAACTCGAGATACAGGGCAGGTACAGAGTTGGTAAGCACGCCTCATCGATTCAGAATGATCAGGCGCGGTCGTCTGTTGTATTCAGTGGTCTGAGCTCGGTCTGTTAGCCGAGCTAGGTGCGCAAACCTATTCGTATTATTCGAGTCACCTTGACAGGCGCTCTCGGTTTTCTGTACTTAACTCGAGCTATATGACAGCTACAGAGCTGATTCTTGCAGAAACCGATTCTGAGTCATCAGCCGTGCCTGTTTGTTGAATCCAGAGCTCTGAACTCGGTCTGCTGCCCGCTCTAGAATGACGCAACTATTCTTATTGTTCGAGTCATCTTGAGATGTGCTGTCGTTTTTCTGTACTCAACTGAGTTCTGGGGTATCCACAGGCGCGTTCGACTGTCGAATCCAGAGCTCGGAACTCGGTCTGCTGCCCGAACTAGGTCCGCGAAACTGTTCGTACTGTTCGAGCCATCCTGAGATGCTGTCGGTTCTCTGCGGGCTGTAGGGGGGCTGTAGGGCTGGTAATTGCAGAAATCGATTCGGAGACATCAGACGCGTCCGCTTGTCGTTCAGAGGCCTGAACTTGGTCTGAAACTCGAGCTAGGTTTGCCAAACTGTTCGTATTGTTCGAGTCATCTTCCGGGTTGCTGTCGATTTACACGCGTAACTCGAGCTGTAGGAGAGCAGAGCTCGTACAGAAGACAATCCAGAAGCATCGGGGGCGTTGAGCTATGCATCGAGAGGTTTGGGCTGAAAAACTACTCCTTCTCTGCAATTTTTTTCTACATTATATATTGTCAAGAAGCTCTACGAGTCTCCCGGCGGTAAGACAGGTTGACGGTTTACCGCCGGCGCCCAGTAATTCCGGCGCGCTGGAGAGCTAGTTGGCAAGAAAAATCTCGACGGACCTTTTGCTGACTTTTGGTCGGTTGAAAATTTTGTTCTCGAAATTCAACCATTCGTTTGAGCTCTAGTATTTTTTCCCGTGATATTCGATCTTATTCCCGCTCGCCGTCTTGATCTCAGCTCGATCGGGTACCGTTTACTGCCAAAAAGCACACTGGCGGGATCGGCCGTTTCGAGTCATCTTGATACGCGTTGTCGGTATTTTCTACTTAACTCGAGCTGTAGGGCAGCTACAGAGCTGGTAAGCACACCTATTCCATTCAGACTCATCAGGCGCGTTCGTCTGTTGCATCCAGAGGTCTGAAATCGGTCTGCTAGTCGAGCTAGGTCCGTAAAGCTATTCGTATTATTTGAGTCATCTTGACAAACGCTCTCGGTTTTCTGTATTATCTCGAGCTATATAACAGCTACAGAGCTGATAATTACAGAAACCGATTCAGAATGATCATTCGCGTTCGTCTGTTGAATACAGAGCTCTCAACTCGGTCTGCTGCCCGATCTAGAATCGCGAAACTGTTAGTATTGTTCGAGTGAGCTTGAGAGCTGCTGTCGGGTCTCTGTACTCAACCCGGGCTGTGGGGGGGGCCACAGTGCTGGCAGTTACAGGAATCGACTTGAAGACATCAGGCGCGTTCGCCTGTCGAATCCAGAGCTCGGAACTCGGTCTGCTGCTCGAACTAGGTCCGCAAAACTATTCGTATTATTCGAGTCATCCTGAGAGGTGCTGTCGGTTTTCTGCACTCAACTCGGGCTGTAGAGGGCTGCAGGGCTGGTAATCACAGGAATCGATTCGGAGATATCAGACGCGTCCGCCTGTCGCGTTTAGAGGTCTGAAATCGGTCTGATACTCGAGCTAGATTTGCCAAATTATTCGTATTGTTCGATTCATCTTGAGAGGTGCTGTCGAGTTACGCATGTTACTCGGGCTGTACGAGGGCTACGGAGCTCGTACAGAAGACAATCCAGAAGCATCGGGGGCGTTCGGCTTTGCATCGAGTTCTGAAATCGCTTGGGCTGAAAAATTATTCGCTCTCAACAATTTTTTCCACATTATATATTGCCAGGAAGCTCTACGAGTCCCCTGGCGGTGAGAAAGGTTGACGGTTTACCGCCGGCGCCCAGTTTTGTTCTCGAAATTTGAACATTCGTTAGAGCTCTAGTAACTCGTAGAGCTTCCCTTGGCAAGTTATTGCTGGAAGCTCAAGAAAAATCTCGACGGACCTTTTGGTGACTTTTGGTCGGTTGAAAATTATGTTTTCAAAATTCGAACATTCGTTAGACCTCTAATATTTTTCCCGTGATCTATGATCTTATTTCCGCTCGCCGCTTTGATCTCAGCTCGATCGGGTACTTTTTACAGCCAAAAAGCAGGCAGGCGGGATCGGCCGTTTCAAGTCATCTTGACACGCGATGACGGTTTTCTGAAGATAACTCGAGCTTCAGGACAGCTACAGAGCTGGTAAGCACAGCTAATCGATTCAGAATGATCAGGCGCGTTCGCCTTTTGAATCTAGAGGTCTGAACTCGGTCTGCTAGCCGAGCTAGGTCCGCAAACCTATTCGTATCATTTGAGTCATCTTGACAGATGCTCTCGGTTTTCTGTACTTAACTCGAGCTATAGGACAGCTATAGAGCTGATACTTATAGAAACCGATTCATAATCAACAGTCGCATTTGTCTGATGAATCCAGAGCTCTGAACTCGGTCTGCTGCCCGATCTAGAATCGCGAAACTATTCGTATTGTTCGAGTCATCTTGAAAGTGCTCTCGGTTTTCTGCACTCACCTCGGGCTGGGGGGGGGCTACAGTGCTGGTGGTCACAGGAATCGATTTGAATAGATCAGGCGCGTCCGCCTGTCGAATCGAGAGCTCGGAGCTCGGTCTGCTGCCCGAACTAGGTTCGCGAAACTATTGTATTATCCGAGTCATCCTGAGAGGTGCTGTCGGTTTTCTGCGCTTAACTCGGGCTGTAGGTTGCTGCAGGGCTGGTAATCACAGGAGTCGATTCGCAGGCATCAGACGCGTCCGCCTGTCGCATTGAGAGGTCTGAACTCGGTTCGATACTCGAGCTGGGTTGCCAAACTATTCGTTTTGTTAGAGTCATCTTGAGAGTGCTGTCGATTTACGCACGTAACTCGGGCTGTAGGAGGGCTACAGAGCTCGCAAAGAAGACAATCCAGAAGCATCGGGGGCGTTCGGCTGTTGCATCGAGAGGCCTGAAAACATTATATATTGTCAGGAAGCTCTACGAGTCCCCCGGCGGTAAGGAAGGTTGACGGTTTACCGCCGGCGCCCAGTATTTTTTCCCGTGATATTCGATCTTATTCCCGCTCGCCATCTTGATCTCAGCTCGATCGGGTACCTTTTACTGCCGAAAAGCAGGCAGGCGGGATCGGCCGTTTCGAGTCATCTTGATACGCGATGGCGGTTTTCTGAACATAACTCAAGCTTTAGGACAGCTGCAGAGCTTGTAAGCACAGCTAATCGATTCAGAATGATCAGGCGCGTTCGCCTGTTGAATCCAGAGGTCTGAACTCGGTCTGCTAGCCGAGCTAGGTCCGCAAACCTATTCGTATTATTCGAGTCATCTTAGCAGACGCTCTCGGTTTTCTGTACATAACTCGAGCTGTAGGGCGGCTACAGAGCTCATAGTCACAGAAATCGATTGGGAATCATCAGGTGCGTTCGTCTGTTGAATCGAGAGCTCTGAACTCGGCCTGCTGCCCGAGCTAGGTTTGCGAAACTATTCGTATTGTTCGAGTCATCTTGAGAAGTGCTCTCGGTTTTCTGCACTTAACTCGTGCTGGGGGAGGGCTACAGTGCTGCTGGTCACAGGAATCGATTTCGAGACATCAGGCGCGTCCGTCTGTCGAAACCAGAGCTCGGAACTCGTTCTGCTGCTCGAACTAGGTGCGCGAAACTATTGTATTATCCGAGTCATCCTGAGAGGTGCTGTCTTTTTTCTGCACTTAACTTGGTCTGTAGGGGGGCTGCAGGGCTGGTAATCACAGGAGTCGATTCGCAGACATCAGACGCGTCCGCCTGTCGCATTCAGAGGTCTGAACTCGGTTTGATACTCGAGCTGGGTTGCCAAACTGTTCGTTTTTCTGTTAGAGTCATCTTGAGAGGTCTGAAATCGCTTGGGCTGAAAAACTATTCGTTCTCTGGATTTTTTTCACATTATATACTGTCAGGAAGCTCTACGAGTCCCCCGGCGGTAAGAAAGGTTGACGGTTTACCGCCGGCGCCCAGTAATACCTCGTAGAGCTCTTCGTTATCGATGAGCTAGAGGAATCCCGGCGCGGGGCGGAGCTAGCTGGTCGACCCGGCCAGAAAAGAAGATGTGGTAACTTTGGGTCGGTTTTGCGAATATTTGAAAGATATTTGACAATTCATTTCAAGAAAGCAGATTTTTACTCCGAGCATTGGTATCTTAACTTCATTCTGCGAGCAGCTCAGCTCTTTCGAGACAGTTTTACTATCCAAACATTTGGAGGAACCGACGTCACGTTGACCGAGAAACGCAAATATGATGTTTTTTTCTAGAAGTGCTCTGAGAAGCGGTCTGCTTTGAATCTGAGCATTCTTACGCGTGCAAGGAGCTCTACGAGGTTCCCGGCGTGGCCAGGTTGACGGTTTACCGCCTGCGCCAGTTCCGGGGCGCTGGAGAGCTAGTTGGCAAGAAAAATCTCGACGGACCTTTTGCTGACTTTTGGTCGGTTGAAAATTTTGTTCTCGAAATTTGAAATTTCGTTAGAGCTCTAGAATGTTTTCCCGTGATGTTCGATCTTATTCCCGCTCGCCGTCTTGATCTCAGATCGATCGGGTAGATATTACTGCCAAAAAGCACTGCGGCGGGATCGGCCGTTTCGGATCATCTTGACACACGGTGGCGGTTTTCTGAACATAACTCGAGCTATAGAAGAGCCACAGAGCTGGTCAGCACACCTCATCGGTTCAGAATGATCAGGCGCGTTCGCCTGTTCCATCCAGAGGTCTGGACTCGGTCTGCTAGCCGAGCTAGGTCCGCAAACCTATTCGTATTATTCGAGTCAACTTGACAGGCGCTCTCGGTTTTTTGTACTTAACTCGAGCTATATGACAGCTACAGAGCTGATACTCACAGAAACTGATTTCGAATCATCAGTCGCGTTGTCTGTTGAATCCAGAGCTCTGAACTCGGTCTGCTGCCCGATCTAGATCGCGAAACTATTTGTATTGTTCGAGTCCTCTTGAGAGGTGCTGACGGGTTTCTGTACTTAACTCAGGCTGTAGGGCGACTGCAGGGCTGGTAATCTCAGGAATCGATTCGGAGACATCAGGCGCGTTCATCTGTCGAATCCAGAGCTCGGAACTCGGTCTGCTGCCCAAACTAGGTCCGCGAAACTATTCGTATTGTTCGAGTCATCCTGAGAGGTGCTGTCGGTTTTCTGCACTTAACTCGAGCTGTAGGGGGGCTGTAAGGCTGGTAATCACAGGGATCGATTCGCAGACATCAGACGCGTCCGCCTGTCGCATTCAGAGGTCTGAACTCGGTCTGATACTCGAACTAGGTTTGCCAAACTATTCGATTGTTCGAGTCATCTTGAGAGGTGCTGTCGATTTACGCACGTAGCTCGGGCTGTAGGAGAGCTACAGAGCTCGTATAGAAGACAATCCAATATCAGGGGCGTTCGGCTGTTGCATCGAAAGGTCTGAAATCGCTTTGGCTGAAAACTATTCGTTCTCTACCATTTTTTTCGACATTATATATTATCAGGAAGCTCTACGAGTACCCCGGCGGTAAGAAAGGTTGACGGTTTACCGCCGGCGCCCAGTTCCGGGGCGCTGGAGAGCTAGTTGGCAAGAAAAATCTCGACGGACCTTTTGCTGACTTTTGGTCGGTTGAAAATTTTGTTCACAAAATTTGAACATTCGTTTGAGCTCTAGTATTTTTCCCGTGATATTCGATCTTATTCCCGCTCGCCATCTTGATCTCAGCTCGATCGGGTACCGTTTACTGCCAAAAAGCACTGCTGCGGGATCGGCCGTTTCGGGTCATCTTGATACGCGCTGTCGGTATATTGGACTTAACTCGAGATATAGGACAGCTACAGAGCTGGTAAGCACACCTTATCGATTCAGAATGATTAGGCGCGTTCGTCTGTTGCATCTAGAGGTCTGAACTCGGTCTGCTAGCCGAGCTAGGTCCGCAAACCTATTCGTATTATTCGAGTCATCTTAACAGGCGCTCTCGGTTTTCTGTACTTAACTCGAGCTAAAGGACAGCTACAGAGCTGATGCGTACATAAATCGATTCAGAATCATCAGTCGCGTTTGTCTGTTGAATTCAGTGCTCCGAACTTGGTTTGCTGCCCGATCCAGAATTGCGAAACAATTCGTATTGTTCGAGTCATCTTGAGAGGTGCTGTCGGTTTTCTGCACTTAACTCGAGCTGTAGGGGGGCTGCAGTGCTGGTGGTGACAGCAATCGATTTGAAGACATCAGGTGCGTCCGCCTGTGGAATCCAGAGCTCGGAACTCGGTCTGCTGCCCGAACTAGGTCCGCGAAACTGTTCGTATTGTTCGAGTCATGCTGAAAGATGCTGTCGGCTTTCTGCACTTAACTCGGGCTGTAGGGGGGCTGCAGGGCTGGTAATCACAGGAATCGATTCGGAGACGTCAGACGCGTCCGCCTGTCGCATTTAGAAGTCTGAACTCGGCCTGATACTCGAGCTGGGTTTGCCAAACTATTCGTTTTGTTCGAGTCATCTTGAGAGGTGCTGTCGATTTATGCACGTAGCTCGGGCTGTAGGAGATCTACAGAGCTCGTACAGAAGACAATCCAGAAGCATCCGGGGGCGTTCGGCTGTTGCATCGAGAGGTCTGAAATCGCTTGGGCTGAAAAACTATTCGTTCTCTGCAATTTCTTCGACATTATATGTTGTCAGGAAGCTCTACGAGTCCCCCGGCGGTAAGAAAGGTTGACGGTTTACCGCCGGCGCCCAGTACCTCGTAGAGCTCTTCGTCGTCGATGAGCTAGAGGAATTCCGGCGCGGGGCGGAGCTAGTTGGTCGACCCGACCAGAAAGGACAATGTGGTAACTTAACTCGTAGAGCTTCCCTTAGCAAGTTATTGCTGGAAGCTTAAGAGTAATTCCGGGGCGCTGGAGAGCTAGTTGGCAAGAAAAATCTCGACGGACCTTTTGCTGACTTTTGGTCGGTTGAAAATTTTGTTCTCGAAATTCAACAATTCGTTTGAGCTCTAGTATTTTTTCCCATGATATTCGATCTTATTCCCGCTCGCCATCTTGATCTCAGCTCGATCGGGTACCTTTTACTGCCAAAAAGCAGGCAGGCGGGATCGGCCGTTTCAAGTCATCTTGACACGCGATAACGGTTTTCTGAACATAACTCGAGTTTTAGGACATCCACAGAGCTGGTAAGCACAGCTATTCGATTCAGAATGATCAGGCGCGCTCGCTTGTTGAATCTAGAGGTCTGAACTCGGTCTGCTAGCCGAGCTAGGTCCGCAAACCTATTCGTATTATCCGAGTTATCTTGACAGACGCTCTCGGTTTTCTGTACTTAACTCGAGCTATAGGACAGCTACAGAGGTCATACTTACAGAAACCGATTCAGAATCATCAGTCGCATTTGTCTGTCGAATCCAGAGCTCTGAACTCGGTCTGCTGCCCGATCTAGAATCGCGAAACTATTCTTATTGTTCGAGTCATCTTGAGAAGTGCTCTCGGTTTTCTGCACTCAACTCGGGCTCGGGGGGGCTACAGTGCCGGTGGTCACAGGAATCGATTTGAAGTCATCAGGCGCGTCCGCCTGTCGAATCCAGAGCTCGGATCTCGGTCTGCTGCCCGAACTAGTTTTGCGAAACTATAGTATTGTTCGAGTCATCCTGAGAGATGCTGTCGGTTTTCTGCACTTAACTCGGGCTGTAGGGGGGCTGCAGGGCTGATAATCACAGGAGTCGATTCGCAGAGATCAGACGCGTCCGCCTGTCGCATTCAGAGGTCTGAACTCGGTTTGATACTCGAGCTGGTTTGCCAAACTATTCGTTTTGTTAGAGTCATCTTGAGAGGTGCTGTCGATTTACGCACGTAACTCGGGCTGTAGGAGAGCTACAGAGCCCGCAAAGAAGACAATCCAGAAGCATCGGGGGCGTTCGGCTGTTGCATCGAGAGGTCTGAAATCGCTTGGGCTGAAGAACTATTCGTTCTCTGCATTTTTGTCCACATTATATATTGTCAGGAAGCTCTACGAGTCCCCCGGCGGTGAGGAAGGTTGACGGTTTACCGCCGGCGCCCAGTTTGGGTGGTTTTTCTCGGAGAGCTCGCTGAGAGCTAAAGGGTTTTAGAAGCTGGACGGTGGTGGTGCCCGCCAGCAGCCCATCTTCGTCGGTCCACGATCCTCGCAGCAACTCGGCCGTCCCGGCAGCGGGTCCGGGAGAGCTTCCGGCAAGCGTTCACGCGTGCCTAAACGCGCGCAGGCACGCGTGGAAGCGTTCCTGGCAGCGCTTCACAAGAGCTTCTGGGGAGCCCCTGTGAGCTCTCCAGGAAAGATCTTCCGCCCCCGAGGGTCTCTTCGCTCTCCGGGTTTTTCCCGGAGAGCTCGCTGAGAGCTAGAGGGTTTTAGATTAGAAGCCGGACGGTGGTGGTGCCCGCCAGCAGCCCATCTTCGCCGCTCTACGATCTTCGCAGCAACTCGCCCGTCCTGGCAGCGGGTCCGGGAGAGCTTCCGGCATGCGTTCACGCGTGCCGACACGCGTGCAGGCGCGCGTGGAAGCGTTCCTGGCAGCGTTTCACAAGCGCTTCTGAGAGCCCCCGGGAGCTCTTCAGGAAAGATCTTCCGTCCCCGAGGGTCTCTTCGCTCTCCGGGTTTTGGACGCTACCAATGGGCGCTATCAATGCGAATATAACTCGTAGAGCTTCCTTTAGCAAGTACCTCGTAGAGCTCTTCGGCATCGATGAGCTAGAGGAATTCCGGCGCGGGGTGGAGCTAGTTGGCGGACCCGGCCAGAAAGGACAAAGTGTTAACTTTTGGGTGGTTTTGCAAATATTTGAAGGATATTTGTCAATTCATTTTGAGAAAGCAGATTTTTCGCACCTGTAGTGGGTTATGGCGCGTACGCCAGTAAAATTTGCAGGCCCATAGGTGCAGTATTACTATCAAAACACTTGGCGGAACCGACGTTGGATAAAAACAGAAAAACGTGATTTTTCGAGTTCTTCAGGTCTCGCTCCAGGAGCTTTCTCCATGTGTTCCGATGAAGGCCGTGCAAGAAAAGAGCTCTACGAGGGCCCGGCGATAACCAGGTTGACGGTTTACCGCCGGTTCCAGTACCTCGTAGAGCTCTTCGGCATCGATGAGCTAGAGGAATTTCAGCGCGGGGTGGAGCTAGTTGGCCGACCCCGCCAGAAAGGACAAAGTGATAACTTTTGGGTGCTTTTGCGAAACATTGAAGGATATTTGACAATTCATGTTGATAAAGCAGATTTTTCGCACCAGTAGTGGGCTATGCCGCGTCCGCCAGTAAAATTTTCAGGCCCATAGGTGCAGTATTACTATCAAAACACTTGGCGGAACCGACGTTGGGTAAAAACAGAAAAACGTGTTTTTTCGAGTTTTTCGTTTCTCGCTCCAGAAGCTTTCTTCATGTGTTCCGACGATCGCTCTGCAAGAAAAGAGCTCTACGAGGTCCCGGCGGTTACCAGGTTGACGGTTTACCGCCGGTTCCCAGTTATTGCTGGAAGCTTAAGAGTAATTCCGGCGCGCTGGAGAGCTAGTTGGCAAGACAAATCTCGACGGACCTTTTGATGACTTGTGGTCGGTTGAAAATTTTGTTCTCGAAATTCCTCAATTCGTTTGAGCTCTAGTATTTTTTCCCGTGATATTCGACCTTATTCCCGCTCGCCATCTTGATCTCAGCTCGATCGGGTACCTTTTACTGCCAAAAAGCGTCGAGGCGGGATCGGCCTTTTCGAGTCATCTTGATGCGCGTTGTCGGTATTTTGAACTTAACTCGAGATAGAGGACAGCTGCAGAGCTGGTAAGCACAGGTTATCGATTGTAATGAGCCGCGTTCGTCTGTTCCATCCAGAGGTCTGAATTCGGTCTGCTAGCTGAGCTAGGTCCGCAACCCTGTTCGTATTATTCGAGTCATCTTGACAGGCGCTCTGGGTTTTCTGTATTTTCTCGAGTTTTATGACAGCCACAGGGCTGATACTTACAGAAACCGATTCAGAAACATTAGGCGCGTTTGTCTGTTGAATCCAGAGCTCTGAACTCGGTCTGCTGCCCGCTCTAGAATCGCGAAACTATTCGTAGTTCGAGTCATCTTGAGAGGTGTTGTCGGTTTTCTGTACTTAACTCAGGTTGTGGGGGGCTACAGTGCTGGTGGTCACAGGAATCGATTTAGAGTCGAATCTAGAGCTCGGAACTCGGTCTGGTGCCCGAACTAGGTCCCCGAAACTATTCGTATTGTTTGAGTCATCCTGAGAGATGCTGTCGGTTTTCTGCACTTAACTGAGGCTGTAGGGGGCTTCAGGGCTGGTAATGAGAGGAATCGATTCGGAGACATCAGACGCGTCCGCCTGTCGCATTCAGAGGCCTGAACTCGGTCTGATACTCGAGCTAGGTTTGCCAACTATTCCTATTGTTCGAGTCATCTTGAGAGGTGCTGTCGATTTACGCCGTAACTCGGGCTGTAGGAGAGCTACAGAGCTCGTAGAGAAGACAATCCAGAAGCATCGGGGGCGTTCGGCTGTTGCATCGAGGTCTCCAATCGCTTGGGCTGAAAAACTATATGTTCTCTGCATTTTTTCGACATTATATATTGTCAGGAAGCTCTACGAGTCCCCCGGCGGTAAGAAAGGTTGACGGTTTACCGCCGGCGCCCAGTAACTCGTAGAGCTTCCCTTAGCAAGTGATTGCTGGAAGCTTAAGAGTAATTCCGGGGCGCTGGAGAAAATCTCGACGGACCTTTTAGTGACTTCTGGTCGGTTGAAATTTTTGTTCTCGAAATTCAACCATTCGTTAGAGCCCTAGTTTTTTCCCGTGATATTCGATCTTATTCCCGCTCGCCATCTTGATCTCAGCTCGATCGGATACCTCTTACTGCCAAAAAGCGTCCGGGCGGGATCGGCCGTTTCGAGTCATCTTGATACACGCTGTCGGTATATTGGACTTAAATCGAGATACAGGACAGCTACAGAGCTGGTAAGCACACCTTATCGATTCAGAATGATCAGGCGCGTTCGTCTGTTGCATCCAGAGGTCTGAACTCGGTCTGCTAGCCGAGCTAGGTCCGCAAACCTATTCGTATTATTCGAGTCATCTCCACAGACGCTCTCGGTTTTCTATATTTAACTCGAGCTATATGACAGCTACAGAGCTGATGCGTACAGAAAACGATTCAAAGTCATCAGTCGCGTTTGTCTGTTGAATCCAGAGCTCTGAACTCGGTCTGCTGCCCGCTCTAGAATCGCGAAACAGTTCGTATTGTTCGAGTCATCTTGAGAGGTGCTGTCGGTTTTCTATACTTAACTCGGGTTGTGGGGGCTACAGTGCTGGTAGTCACAGGAATCGATTTGGAGATGTCAGGCGCGTCCGCCTGTCGAATCCAGAGCTCGGAACTCGGTCTGCTGCCCGAACTAGGTCCGCGAAGCTATTCGTATTGTGCGAGTCATCCTGAGATGCTGTCGGTTTTCTGCACTTAACTCGGGTTGCAGGGGGGCTGCAGGGCTGGTAATCACAGGAATCGATTCGGAGACATCAGACGCGTCTGCCTGTCGCATTCAGAGGCCTGAACTTGGTCTGATACTCGAGCTAGGTTAGCCAAACTATTCGTATTGTTCCAGTCATCTTCAGGGTTGCTGTCGATTTACGCACGTAGCTCGGGCTGTAGGAGAGCTACAGAGCTCGTACAGAAGAGAATCCAGAAGCATCGGGGGCGTGTGGCTGTTGCATCGAGAGGTCTGAAATCGCCTAGGCTGAAAAACTACTCGTTCTCTGCATTTTTTTCGACATTATTTATATATTTCAGGAAGCTCTACGAGTCCCCCGGCGGTAAGAAAGGTTGACGGTTTACCGCCGGCGCCCAGTTTGAAAGATATTTGACCGTTTATTTTGAGAAAGCAGATTTTTCGCACCTGTGAAAGGTTATGAAGGCCTCTGCGTACCTCGTAGAGCTCTTCGGCATCGATGAGCTAGAGGAATTCCGGCGCGGGGTGGAGCTAGTTGGTCGACCCGGCCAGAATTGGGTGGTTTCGCGAATATTTGAAAGATATTTGACCATTTATTTTGAGGAAGCAGATTTTTCGCACCTGTAGTGGGTTATGCCGCGTCTGCCAGTAAAATTTTCAGGTCTGTAGGTGTAGTATTACTATCAAAACACTTGGGGGAACCGACGTTGAATAAACACAGAAAAAGTGATTTTTAGAGTTTTTTGTTTCTCGCTCCAGAAGCTTCCTTCATGTGTTCCGACGATCGCCGTGCAAGAAAAGAGCTGTACGAGGTTCCCGGCGGTAACCAGGTTGACGGTTTACCGCCGGTTCCAGTCTTAATACCTCGTAGAGCTCTTCGGGATCGATGAGCTAGAGGAATTCCGGCGCGGGTTGGAGCTAGTTGGTCGACCCGGCCAGAAAGGACAAAGTGTTAACTTTTGGGTGGTTTTGCGAATATTTGAAAGATATTTGACCATTTATTTTGAGGAAGCAGATTCTTCGCACCTGTAGTGGGTTATGCCGCGCCTGCCAGTAAAATTTTCAGGTCTGTAGGTGCAGTATTACTATCAAAACACTTGGGGGAACAGAAGTTGGATAAAAACAGAAAAACGTGTTTTTTCGAGTTTCTGAGGTCTTGCTCTAGACGCTTTCTTCATGCTTACCGAGGAGGGCCGTGTAAGAAAAGAGCTCTACGAGGGCCCCGGCGGTAACCTGGTTGACGGTTTACCGCCGTTTCCCATATGAGCTCTGTAGGCGCACTTTTACTACCGAAACACTTGGAGGAACCAACTTCCTCCCGACATGCAAAAAATCAATTTTAATTTTTCGAGAAATGCCTCCATAAGCTCTCTCTTTCGACTCTGAGCTCTCTCACGCGTGCAAGGAGCTCTACGAGGTTCCCGGCGGTGACTAGGTTGACGGTTCACCGACGGCGCCAGTTGGCCGAACCGACCTTAAGAGACAATGTGGTGACTTTGGGCCAGTTTTGCTAAGATTTGAAAGATATCTGACAATTCCTTTTGAGAAACCAGATTTTTCTCACCTGCAGTGGGTTATGCCGCGTCTGCCAGTAAAATTTTCAGGTCCGTAGGTGCAGTATTACTATCAAAACACTTGGGGGAACCGACGTTGTATAAAAACAGAAAAACGTGATTTTTCGAGTTTCTCAGGTCTTGCTCTAGACGCTTTCTTCATGCTTATTGAGAAGCTCCGTGTGAGAAAAGAGCTCTACGAGGGCCCCGGCGGTAAGCTGGTTGACGGTTTACCGCCAGTTCCCAGTCTGGGGAGCTCCCCAGAGCTCTTCAGGAAGGATTTCTCCCGTTCCAGAAGGTCTCTTTGCTCTCCGGGTTTTGAACGCTACCAAGTGGACTGCTCGCGGGCTCTCCTGGACGGGCTGCGGCCTCAACCGAACTTCTGCAGGGATTCTGGACCGGCGAAGATGGGCTGCTGGCGGGCACCAGCACCGTCCGGCTTCCAATGTACCTCGTGAAGCTCTTCGTCATTGATGAGCTAGAGGAATTCCGGCGCGGGGTCGAGCTAGTAACTCGTAGAGCTTCCCTTAACAAGTGATTGCTGGAAGCTTAAGAGTAATTCCGGGGCGCTAGTTGGCAAGAAAAATCTCGACGGACCTTTTGGTGACTTTTGCTCGGTTGAAAAATTTTGTTCTCGAAATTAAAGAATTCGTGTGTGCTCTAGTATTTTTTCCCGTGATATTCGATCTTATTCCTGCTCGCCGTCTTGATCTCAGCTCGATCGGGTACCGTTTACTGCGAAACAGCAGGCAGGCGGGATCGGCCGTTTCGGGTCGTCTTGACACGCGATGACGGTTTTCTGAACTTAAGTCGAGCTTGAACAGCTAAAGAGCTGGTAAGCACGGCTAATCGATTCAGAATGATCAGGCGCGTTCCTCTGTTGAATCCAGAGGTCTGAACTCGGTCTGCTAGCCGAGCTAGGTCCGCAAAACTATTCGTATTATTCGAGTCATCTTGACAGACACTCTCCGTTTTCTGTATTCAACTCGAGCTATAGGACAGCTACAGAGCTGATACTTTCAGACACCGATTATAATCATTAGTCGCATTTGTCTGAATCCAAAGCTCAGAACTCGGCCTGGTGCCCGATCTAGAATCGCAAAACTACTCGTATTCCTCGAGTCGTCTTGAGAAGTGCTCTGGGTTTTCTGCACTCAGATCGGGCTGAGGGGAGCTACAGTGCTGGTGGTCACAGGAATCGATTTGACAACATCAGGCGCGTCCGCCTGTCGAATCCAGAGCTCGGAACTCGGTCTGCTCCCCGAACTAGGTCCGCAAAACTATTGTATTCTTCGAGTGATCCTGAGAGGTGCTGTCGGTTTTCTGCACTTAACTCAGCCTGTAGAGGGGCTGCAGGGCTGGTAATCACAGGAGTCGATTCGCAGAGATGAGACGCGTCCGCCTGTCGCATTCAGAGGTCTGAACTCGGTTTGATACTCGAGCTGGGTTGCTAAACTGTTCGTGTTTGTTAGAGTCATCTTGAGAGGTGCTGTCGATTTACGCATGTAGCTCGGGCTGTAGGAGAGCTACAGAGCTCGTAAGGAAGACAATCCAGAAGCATTGGGGGCGTTCGGCTGTTGCATCGAGAGGTCTGAAATCGCTTGGGCTGAAAAACTATATGTTCTCTGCAATTTTCTTTCCACATTATATATTGTCAGGAGGCTCTACGAGTCCCCCGGCGGTAAGAAAGGTTGACGGTTGACCGCCGGCGCCCAGTTGGCCCACCCGGCCGGGGCGGACAAATTGGTGACTTTTGGTCGGTTTTGCGACAATTTGAAGAATTCAACCATTTATTTTCAGCGCGTTGCATTGGCATGTAAACTCCTCTCTGACAGCAGCTCAGCTCTCCCGATGTATTTTCTCATGAGTTGACTTCCGGAAACTGAGCGAATGTGAACATCGAAAAAATCAAAAATAAAGATTTCCGAAAAATCTTTATTTGTTACTTTACTTCGATTCTCAGCACTCTTACTGGTCTGAGAGCTCTACGAGGTTCCCGGCGGTGACTAGGTTGCTGCTGTCCCTCCTCGGGGATCTCAGCGGTGGCCTGGCCCGTCGGGGGCTTCCTCAAGCCTGTCTCCTCAGGCTGCCCCCTGGGCGGCCGTGGGCGCGCGAGGGCGCGCGTTGGCCCATAAGTTCGTGTACTTCGTCGGCTGCAACTTCCTGGACGTGCTGCGCATAGGCCGCTGCATTTGTTCTCTGCTTTGTGTTAGTGGGTGGGCCCACACGTGCCGCTGGAGGCGCAAGGCCGCTACTTGTTGCACTTGTATCTTTGCTGCTTGCTTGTGATACCCTTGGGAGCCCAGCACTTACCAGTTTTGCTCTGGCAGTTGAGAAGGACACTTTTACCGTTTTTGTTGCAGCAGATCTCATCACGTTCCGACCTTCACCTTCGCGTGGTTGGGACAAGTTTCTTGAAGAACTCGAGGACGAACACTATCGAGATCAGGAGGCTCGTAGGTGCCCTACTTGTCGAGCTTATCGGTATTCTACTTCCAGTTGTTGGCAGTGTGATCTTAAGAGAAAGATGGTTGTGACTTCTGATGATGATATGGAAACCGAGGGCAACGGAGAGAAGCGAC
Source organism: Prorocentrum cordatum (assembly GCA_963575745.1). Classification (NCBI taxonomy): domain Eukaryota; class Dinophyceae; order Prorocentrales; family Prorocentraceae; genus Prorocentrum; species Prorocentrum cordatum. Next base: position 304,917 of record CAUYUJ010015150.1, on the reverse strand, counting down.
ACAGAAAGCTCTTGGAAGATAGACGTCTTCTTGGTGATGCCGACGGTGGTGGAGGAGGGGCAGGTAGTGGGAATGGAAGTGGTAGTAGTGGAGGAGGAGGAGCTGAGGCAGGAGATCTTGCCACTATGCTTCGTACACAGTTCGATGCCATGCGTGAAGATATGCAGAGGATGCTTAAGCATAACTCTGTTGACATCAAAGAGCAGATCCAAACGAAGGTATCAGAGCAGGTTGCCCCTATTGCTTCGTCGGTGCAGGAGATTCGTTCTGCTCAGGAGGCTCAGGCGAAAGAGATCAAAGCACTTCAGGCTCAGATGAACTCTAGGGATCCCTGGGCAGATTCATCATCTCTGGGAGGTGCGTCTACTCGTGACTCTCGTACTGCTGACTTTCAGAGGCCCTTTGTACCACATGTTCCGACTTGGATCCAGGTGAGCGGCTTCGCGCAAGAGGACCCCCGAAAGGTAGAAACTCGAGATAAGGCCAAGATCCAGGTCGCCACGGTTAGGAACATGATAGGTAAGTTGTACGCACTATCACAGGCACGGGAGAGTGACGATACTAAGATCTTCGACAGGGGTAGGACGGACGGGGATATCGCTTCCAATCGATTTGGTGTGACCAAGTGTCGCATATACTTCATGCCTGGGACCTCGAAAGAGACGGTCTGGGAAGTGCGCAACGAGTGGGCCTCAGCCTGGTCCAGTGCTTGCCCTGACCTTGTCGGTTGCCAGAACAGTTTTGGCCCATGCAAAGATCGACACCTCGGTTGGTTTGTCCAACCTGCACCACAGGACCGACGTCGAGTTGGGGAGACTCGCAAGGCGACTGCGATCTTTCATAAGCTCAAGACTGTTGCCACCGCGCTCATCACTTTTGAGCCTGAAGGGCCTGCGAAGGCTTGGGCTTACTTGCAGAAGGATAGTCAGAGTGAGAAAGTGTGTGTAGGTACGTGGACGGATACCGTGGGATGGAAGTTCGTGGCCGAGCGGGTCCAGCACATCGATTCAGGTTTGGACTGCAAGACTTGGGAGGGGCAGGTGAACAGCAGCTCGTGACGGTGCCCAGCTTCTGTTGGAGGTTGGAACGTTCGGAGGTTGGGAAGATACACCTCCGAGTGCATGAATCACATGGCCGAATTAAAGATTTCCATCGTCGGGGTTCAAGAGAGCCAGTTCTTACACGACTTGGATCTTGCAGATGCGGGTTGGGACATACATCGCTCGGCGGATGAGGGGGAGAACGTGGGGAGACGGGCTGCCATCTTGTGCCGAGGGGTGTGGGGACATCTGCTTATCGATGTTATGTGTGGTCGTCGCTGGGTCATAGCGATCTTTCGTAAGCTCATCTTCGTTTCTGTCTATCTTCCTCATAAGGAGTCTGAGCGGGGTGCACAGGGTGAAGCACGCCGCTCTCCTGAAGGGTTTCTCGCTAGTTTCAAGCTCTATACGGACGTGTTATCGGATCTTGTTGCACATGTCTCTGCGGCCAAAAAGCGATTTCACATTGAGGAGGTTGTTATTTCGGCTGACGCCAACGTGGAGGTTTTCCCGCACCACATGATCAATGGGGTGGAGGTTACGGGGGAGGCGGTGAATGGGCCTATACGTAAGAGGGGGAGGTCTAGTGGAGGCGACGAGAGTAGAGCCAACAGGATGCGGGAGATGTACTCGGGGGCCTTTCTGAAGACCATGGGGGCCCTCAAGTTGCAGCTAGCTAACACTTTTGGGAATCGTCAGCCTACTTGGAGGCACAATTCGGGCACATACGAGCACGTTTATGATTATCTTGCGGTCCCAGCTTCTTGGATGACTCCAGAGGTGACTTGTTCTTGGGTTGTGCCGTCCCAGGTCCCACGGTCCGCGGCGGCTGAACGGACGTTTAGCGACCACGAGCTCTTGTGTGCCGAGATGCCTGCCCAGCATGCTCAGTCGAGGTATCGACGTCGGCCTCAGCTCAAGACTTGGAAGCTTCAGCCAGGGTTCGAGCTCCAGCAGACAGCCGGCTTGGAGAGAGCGATCTGCAAGCCCGAGCTCGTGAATCAGCTCCACACGGACGTAGGTTTTGAGGTCATGACACAGAGTATGCTTGAAGGTGCCAGCGAGACTTTGGATATCTCCCGTTCTCATGGTCAGCCTGTTTCAGATTATCCCAGATATTCGGAGGAGGATTTGCAGATTAAGGAGGAGTTCTTTAAGGTCAGGAAGAGGTGGCGGGTGGCGCGATCTGGCGGGGCTAACGTGGGACAGCAGGAGTACGAGAGAGTCCAGGAGGAGTATAAGGGGATAGCTAAGCAGTGGCGTCGAGCTCGTAAGCGTCATGATCGTGCATGTGAGCTTTATCGTATTCGTGACGGTGTCCGTCGTAGGCCTGTTATTACGCACATGTATGTGGACGGGGTCCTTACGCGTGATCAGGAGAAGTGGATTGAGGGTCTTCGTCGTCATGGGCTCCTGAGGTACTCTAGCGATCCCCACCGGCAGGACACCAATGCGTGCTTGGACGAGCTTACGAACCAGTGTAAGGCCCTGCGAGACTCTGGAGAGCCCCACCGCAACCCGATCAACATGGGCCTTTTGCTGGAGGCACGGTCTAGACTCAGGGAAGGACGGGCAACAGGTGCAGACGGGGTGTCGTCGTCGGTGCTCAAAGCATTGCCATTGGAAGCCCTCCGACACATACTTACCCTATTCCGTTTGCTGTATGATCAGAAACATGTTTCACCGAAGTCTTGGAGAGAGATCTTGGTATGCTTGATGCCTAAGAATCCCAAAGCTCGTGATTTTGAAGAAACGCGGGCCCTTTCACTTCTTTCTTATTTTGGTAAATGGTACAGCAGTTGTCTATGTATACTTCTAGAACACCGCGTTCGGCAGGCTGCACCGCCAGGTTGCAACTTATATGGCTTTATCGTGGGTCACAAATGTTATGAGGTCACGGCCCCCCTCAAACGTCTTGCTCAACACGGCGTTGTGTGGGGGAAGGAGGAGAGTCTTTACCTTGCAAGTGCTGATATCGAAAAGGCGTTCGATAACTTCACGGTCAGATGTGCAGCAGAGGCGCTTTTGTTCCATCAGGTCCATCCTGCCCTTGTGTATGCTGTCTTTGAGAGCTATGCTTGTAACGCGGCAGAGATCAGCTTCCAACAGTGCTCGACGACCATTTCGTGGGATACTTGCATTCGTACAGGTTCCTTGGAGGCGCCTTTGCTATTTGTTGCGCAGACCCTTCGTATGCTTGCACCAGTGACGGCAGGTTGGAGACAGTCTGGATACGGCGTCCAGCTCACTGATGAGGCCTCCAATCTCTTGGTCAACCACTGGTTGTGGGCAGACAATATTTTGCTGGCAGCGGCTTCCAGGCGAGAATTGACCCACATGCTCGAGGACTTGACTGGGGTCCTCCACCGCTTCGGGTTCAACTGGAAAGCATCCTCGATGGAGTTCTTGGCTTGTGGCGTCCCAGGTCCATTGAAGGATATCCGCCTGCCTGTGCCGGGGCTCCTGTCTGCTGAGGTTGGTAGGAAGCGTCCTCGTGGGGCTTCCCAGAGCGCCGCAGGTCCTTCGGAGGCGATGATAGTGAGGCAGGTTGAGAGAATGGAAGTTCTTGGCGCACTATTGGACGTGCGATTTCAGGATCATGAAGACATTAAGCATCGGCTGGAGAAGGCACGACGGGTCTTTATGAGTGAGATTTCTTTTTATTCGTCGCCCGTGGTTCCGCTTCGTTGTAAGTTTCAGCGTTATGATAGCAGGGTCAGAAGTTGCTTCCTGTACGGCTTGGAGGGTACGACTTTGGATTCTGGTAGTCTCCAACAGATACATGCAGCTGAAGGCAATTTCTTGTCTACCATGAGGCGTCTCAAAAAGAAGACCACGGAGTCCTGGGGAGAGTACTGGGGCATGAGGATTAAAGGTGGCCGTCGCTTATTGAAGTGGGCCCGTAAGCCTACGATGGTCCAGCTCGCCCTTCATCGCCAGTGGCTCTTCGCCAAACATGTTGTGAGCACGATCCATGAGCAGCATAGTCGGGTGGATGAGGACGCACTCAGTCAGGGCATTCTTTATCATGAGCCACGAGATCCTGATATTTTTGGTGGTTCGCAGCGTTCCCTGGAGTTATCGGTTCCCTCGCCTATCCTGAATGCCAGACAGCGTAACAGTTCGTGTAGGAGAAAGGCACAGAGCGCATCTTCCTTGGAGAGTAGGTCGGTTCGCAGACGTATATCGGAGAGCACGGCACATGAACATCATGAATCACAACATGTACATGAGCCAGTTCGTAAGCGGGTACGCCATACCTATGCACGGGAGGAGGGAGGAGGATTGCCCACTGCTAGCATGCAGAGCGCCTTGACGATGATGCACGCGTCGGGGGAGTGGACTGAGCAGCGCGACGTACATGTTAGAGTTCTCCCTGGGGTCGACGGGCTACTAGAGCTTGTCGTCATCGGGTCTTGACGGGACTTAAGCCTTGGTTCGAGATTTTCGAGCACACGCACGGGGTTCATTGGGATCGCACGATGGCCTGGAATGAAACTGGCTGGCGTTCCTTCCTGGTGGGTACCCTGGCCGCCCTGGACTTGGATGATCTTCTCGATTTCTGCCTTCTTCGGGATCCTTCCACGGGTGAGTTCAAGCAGAAGGAGGAGGGGGAGGAGAAGTCAGCGGAGCAGCAACGACGGGAAAATGAACGGGTGGCGAAACGACTGGCCGCGATAAATGTTGATGAAACCACTTGGCGTGGGGAAGGGGGTGGGTATGGCTTGGAGCTCCGTGGGGATAGCCAGTGTGCTGTGCGCTGGCTTAATGGACGATATCGCTGTCACAATGAAGTATATCGCCGCACGATCAAGGGTATGCAGAACCGCCTTCACAGAATGAGTGAGGACCATCATCTCGTCACGGCCGAAGTGGGAAGGGATATGTGGAAATGGGTGTATAGGGAGGGCAACGATGAGGCGGACCATGAGACACATCTTGCACGTGAAGGTAAAGTAACTTCTGATGTTCGTTGGAATCTTAACATTCTTTATCATATTAGATCTTGTCATTATACTGCTCGTGCACTTAGAGGAGCTTTCGATGGTGGGCGGTGTGAACGTGGCACTTCGTGTGGTTGGGTAATTGATGCTTACCCTGTTCCCTCTCTTCCTCCTCACCAGCTTCCCCCTGGACTTGTTCAGGGCGGATGGCACCTTGGAGTTGGCCGCAGAGGTTTCATGATCCCTAGCCACTGCACGATCACGCAGGCTGAGTTGGCAGTTGCACAATCGCTCCTCAATGGCATTGCTGAGCTGTGTATACACGTACAGCTTGGTCAGTGATTGTTTGTGTGCTATATCTGCATAGCTCCGCTGTTGTAAGATACCTGCTCAGCTCCGCTGTTTCTTCGATGTGTGTATATATCTGTACAGCTACGCTGTTGTAATATATCTGCACAGCTACGCTGACCTGTATATCCGCACAGCTCCGCTGCTAGTGCTTAGGTTGCCTGTAGGTAATCCTACCGCTGGCCCTGCCCCCTAAGGGGGCTCGAATCGGGCCCCGCAGACCGCAGACTAGGTTGACGGTTCACCGCCGGCGCCAGTAAAACCCTGTACCTCTCAGAGAGCTCCCAAAAAAAACCCGGAGAGCAAAGAGAGCACATGCCGGAAAGCTTTCCTGGCGGACTACTACAACATATCTCGTAGAGCTCTTCAGCATCGATGAGCTAGAGGAATTCTGGCGCGGGGTGGAGCTAGTTGGCCGACCCGGCCAGAAAGGACAAAGTGATAACTTTTGGGTGGTTTTTGCGAAAATTTGAAGGTTATTTTACAATTCATTTTGAGAAAGCAGATTTTTCGCGCCTGTAGTGGGTTATGGCGCGTCCGCCAGTAAATTTTCAGGCCCATAGATGCAGTATTACTATTGAAACACTTGGAGGAACCGACGTTGGATAAAAACAGAAACGTGATTTTTCGAGTTTCTCAGGTCTTGCTCTAGACGCTTTCTTCATGCTTACCGAGGAGCGCCGTGTGAGAAAAGAGCTCTACGAGGGCTCCTGCGGTAACTTGGTTGACGGTTTACCGCCGGTTCCCAGCCTTACTTCATCGTAGAGCTCGTCGGCATCGATGAGCTAGAGGAATTCTGGCGCGGGGTGGAGCTTGTTGGCCGACCCGACCAAAAGAGACAATGTGGCACATTTGGGTCGGTTTTGCTAAGATTTGAGAATTATTTGACAATTCGTTTGAGACACCATTTTTTTGGCACCTGTACAGGATTATGCCGCTTCTGCTTGTGAAATTCTCAGGTCCGTGGGTGCAGTACTACTGTCAAAACACTTGGAGTAACGACTGTGTTTCGAGACATCTTGACACGCGTTCACGGTTTTCTGTACTTAACTCAAGATTTCGGACAGCTACAGAGCTGATACTTACAGAAACCAATTCACAATACGAGGCGCGTGCGTCTGTTGCATGGAAAGGCCTGAAATCGTTCTGCTACTCGAGCTAGGTCCAGAACACTATTTTTTAGAGGCGCGGTCGGTATTCTGCTTAATCCCAGCTGTAGCGCAGCTACAGAGCTGGTGCGCACAGAAACCGATACAAAATCACCGAGGGCATTTTGCTGAAGCATCTAGAGCTCTGAACAGATTCTGCTCCTCGAGCTAAGTCCGCAAAACTATTTGTATGCAAGTGATTATTTGAGTTTTCTGGCTCTCGCTTCAGCTTGCTTCACGCGTTCCGAGGAGCTGGGCAAGAAAAGAGCTCTACGAGGTCCCCGGCGGTAACCAGGTTGACGGTTTACCGCCGGCGACCAGTACCTCGTAGAGCTCTTCGGCATCGATGAGTTAGAGGAATTCCAGCGCGGGTGGAGCTAGTTGCCGACCAAAAGAGACAATGAGGCACATTTGGGTCGGTTTTCCGAAGATTTGAAAGATATTCGACAATACCTCGTAGAGCTTCGGCATCGATGAGCTAGAGAAATTCCAGCGCCGGTGAAGCTAGTTGGCCGACCCGACCAAAAGAGACAATGAGGCACATTTGGGTCGGTTTTCCTAAGATTTGAAAGATTTCTGACAAATTACTTTAAGAAAGCAGACTTTTCGCACCTGTAGTGGGTTATGCCGCGTCTGCCAATCAAATTCCCAGGTCTGCAGGTGCAGTATTACTATCAAAACACTTGGAGCAACCGTCTTTGGATTAAAAAAAAACCTAAAAACATGTTTTTTCGAGTTTTTGGGGTCTTGCTCCAGACTCTTCTTTCATGTTTACCGAGGAGCGCCGTGCGAGAACAGAACTCGACGAGGGCCCCGGCGGTAACCTGGTTGACGGTTTACCGCCGGTTCCCAGTTGATTTTAAGAAAGCAGAGTTTTCGCACCTGTAGTGGGTTATGCCGCGTCTGCCAGTCAAATTCTCAGGTCCGCAGGTGCAGTATTACTACCAAAACACTTGGAGCAACCGTCTTTAGATAAAAAACAGAAAAACATGTTTTTTCGAGTTTTTTGGGTCTTGCTCCAGACTCTTCCTTCATGTTTACCGAGGAGCGCCGTGCGAGAACAGAGCTCGACGAGGGCCCCGGCGGTAACCTGGTTGACGGTTTACCGCCGGTTCCCAGTAAGATGCTTGTACGAAGCCGATCGAGAAGGGAGGTCGCAGGACCTTGTCACGTGTGTGTGTGTGTGTGTGTGTTTGTTTGTCTTTGTGTTTGTGTTTGTGTTTGCGTTTGTGTGTTTGGTGCTGGCTAATCATATGAGCACTAGTGTGCAGCCCGCGCTTCAACTCCTGGTGTCGACTACGCTACGCGGTGTGCTTGGCCGCTGCACTTTGGCCCTGCGACGCCTCTCAGTTCCACCGCCTGCACGTGCTTGTGTGGTTTCTTCGATGCTTTCATTACGGCGCGTTCGACTACGTTCGTCCGCGATCGGCTCTCCCATCTGCTGACCGCGCCTGAGGTTCCTGAACGCTGCCGACTTGAAAAGTGTGTGTTTGTGTGTGTGTGTGTGTTTGCTTGTGTGTATGCCTCAGTGTGTGTGTGTGTGATCAGGCGGTTATATTATTTTATGTATAAATCTATACATCTATGTGCAGCATGTGTGTATGTAATTTTTTTATGTATATGGAACAACAAGTTTCCACGCTGGGGCGCTGCGCGTGGGGCCGCGACGCCAAACAAATGTGCCTGCATGCGGAACGGGCCGCATGGGGACGGGGCCTTCGGCCGAGTTCCGTACGGGGCCACGAAGCGTTTGAGAGGTGTGCCGTCATGGACATGCGGTGGGTGGGGGCCGCATGTGGACCTTGTCGGACGGGTCCGTCGGTTGAGCTCCCTATGGGGTCACGAAGCATCTGAGGGGTGTGCCGAAATTGACGTGCAATGGTGGGGGGTCACATGTGTGCCGAAATTGACATGCAGTGGGTGGGGGGCCGCATGTGGACCCTGTCACCGGGGCTTTTGGTGGAACTCCCCATGGGGCGTCGATGCGTGTCAGGGGTTTGCCGAATTGGACGCGCGGTGGGCGGGGCACCGCATGTAAATCCTGCCACTTGGGCCTTCGGTGGGATTCCCCATGGGGCCACGATGCGTGTCAGGGGTTTGCCGAAGTGGACGCGCGGTGGGCGGGGCACCGCATGGAACCCCGCCACTTTTGCTTTAGGTGGAGCTTCATTTGGGACCATGCAGCGTGTGAGGTGTGCTTTGATACTGATATGCTGTGGGCGGGGAACCGCATGTGGTCTTTGTCGGAAGGGGCCGTCGGTGGAACTCCTTTTATGGACTCGCGAAGCAAGTGACGGACGTGCCGATCTTGACATGCGGTGGGTGGGTGTCCACATGTGGGCCCTGCCACCGGGGTTTTCGGTGCAGGTCCATGTGGGGCCAGGATACGTGTCAGGCGCTTGCCGAGGCTACATGTGGACCCACCGGGGATTTCGGTGGAGCCACGGAGCGTGTGAGAAGTGTTTGTGTGTTTGTGTGTGTGTGTGTGTGTGATTTTGTTGTTGTTGTTTAAATTGTATGTGTGTGTGTGTGTGTGTGTGTGAATGTGTGTCCCGGATTGGACATCCTGGCGGGCGGTTAACCGCATGTTGATCCTGTCATTGGGATTTTCGGTGGAGCTCCCTATGGCCACGAAGCGTGTGATGGGCTTGTTGGCATGGACATGTGATGGGCGGTGAACCGCCTATTGACCCTGCCATTGGGTTTTTTTTGTTGAGCTCCCTATGGGCCCGCGAAGCAAGTGAGGGGCGTGGCGAAATGCACATGCGGTGGGTTGGGAGCCGCATGTGGACCCTGCCAACGGGGCCGGGCCTTCGGTGGAGTTCCTTATGGGGCTGTGAAGCGTGTGAGGGGTGTGCCGAAATAGAGACATGCGGAGGGCAAAGGCAAGGGATGGGAGGTAAATGGCGATGAAGATGACGATGATGATGGTGATGATGCTGCTGCTGCTGATGATACCGCTGCTGCTGATGGATGATGATGAGGATGGGGTGCTTGCGGTGGTTACGATTATAATAATGAGGGCTATGCTGAGGATGATGATGCTGATGCTGGTGACGCTGATGCTGATGCTGATGATGATGGAAATGACGATGTTGATGATGATGATGATGAGGATGAGGATGAGGATGAGGATGAGGATGATGGTGGTGATGATGATGATGATGATGATGATGATGATGATGATGAGGATGGTGGTGGTGATGCTGGTGGTGTTGATGCTTATGACGAAAATGACGGTTCTGGTTATGATAATGATGAAGAAGAGGAAACATCGGAGGATGATGATGATGATGATGAGGAGGAGGAGGAGGAGGAGGAGGGGGATGCATGGGAAAGAGAGGGGGCGCGGGACGTTGTCTCTTCAAAAGGAGGACCCAAGACTACGGATGGTTGAGACAAAGAAACATCCACCTACCTACATCGATCGTTGCCAGGCTGGCCCTTGGCCCTGGACTGGTGCCTACGAATTTGTGACGAAGCCAGGAGGGCGTACACACCGGTTTCGGGTCCAGGATGGGCCTGGCCAGGATCGGTGCAGGTGTACAGTTGGCGCCCTTCTGCGAAAATGATGAATCGGGTCTCCGTGGAGCCAGCCGCAGTTCCGCAACGCCACTTCGCCGGGTCCAATCTGCAACCGTCAAAGCTGGATGGGGCCGTCCGCGGCCATCGGGGTTCCCGCGGCACCGGGCGAAGCGCTGCTTTGGGGACTGGCTGGTGTCAGTCGCGGACAGCAGGATTCCCGCAACACGTCGTAACCACTTTGTGAAAGCCTTTTCGGGGATGTTCACGCGCTCAGGTGCGGGGCTTGGCCACGGTTCGATTAATCGATGGTTCGACTGCGATTCTTATTCGAGTGACGTCCTCATGTGACC
>CAUYUJ010015150.1:244562-289562 GCA_963575745.1 Prorocentrum cordatum | reverse complement strand
TCATTTCCGCGCTTCCGCTCGTTCCGAGTCTTGCTCTCGCTGCAGCGCTGGCGTCATTAGTTCCAGCGCTATGCCACGGCATGGTTTTCGGTCCTTCCATATAGGCCCCAAAATCTAAAACATGGCCTTCCAGAGACACCATCAGAAGTGATTCCACATTCGGTATCGATTCGTTAATTTTTTGTGCCCGCAGAAGCCCCCCCTACTTTGTGGCGTCTCCACGCCATGCTATGTCATGCTACGCGTCAATCTTCAACATCTTGCTATGCCATGTAATGTTATGCCATGCTACGACATCCGACTGTGCGAATAGAGAGGAGATCCACGCCATGATAAGGTATGTGAGGGAGGGATAGGACGTCAGGTATGACTCGAGCGCACCTAGCTTGCCCGCCCCCCCCTCCTCCACCTCCTGTCAGTTCTTCTTTGTTTAATCGCTTCGTTCATTCCGCCAGCCCATCTTGCCTTTGGGGCCATCTTGGGCCGTCTTGGGGCCCTCTTGGAGGATTCTTGGGCCGTCTTGGGGCTGTCTTGGGGGCCTCTTGGGCCGTCTTGGATCGTTGGAAACCCGAAAAGGAGAGAAACGTCGCACACGCGAAAAATGTACGTTATCCGAAGGGAATGGGACGATTCTTGCTTGTGGGGGCCCTCTTGGAGAGCCTCTTGAGGCTCTCTTGGGGCTTTTTCGCGAGCTCTGTCGGCGGCCATCTGGAGACCATCTTGAGCGTCTTGGAACGATCTTTCGGCGACTCGGGGCCTCTTGGGCCGTGTAGTGGGCGTCCCGGCGCGCTCTTGCCGCGCTCCTGGAGCGCCCTGGGGAGTCGGCCGGGCATCGACCGGCCATCGCCCAGGGTACTTTTCGCCCAGGGGCCGCCACGCGCGCGCGAACTAGAAATATTGTTAACCTGTTACCGGAGATCTTAGTACGCCTCTGGCCCGTTGGGCCGCCGAATTCTCCTCCATCCTTCGCGTCCTCCTCCTCTTTTTGCTCTTTCTCTTACTCCTCCGTCCCCTTTTTTCCCTGTACTCCTGCTTTTCCTCCTTCGCGTTTTTTTTTTTTTTTTTTGCTCGGTCTGCTCCTTCTGTCCCCCCCCTGGCCTCCCATTTCCCCTCGCCCTTCTTCCCCACGCCCCCTTGCCTCTCGTCCCCCTCGTCCGCCGCCCTGCACCTCCTCCCCCTTCTGCCTCTCCCCCGTCCACTTTCTTCCTTCTTCTTTCGGGGGTGGACAGAACCTCTAACAGTGACATGTCGATTAGTGAATTGCCCGTGTCCGGCTCTCGAGAGGGCGCCGTGGCCGTTATTTTCCAGGCTTGCGCCCGCCAGGTTTGGGCCTCAGGTCGTTTTCACTGAACCACGGTTTACTGAGGGGGGGTCTGTCCATCCCCGATTCCTCCTCCCCCCCATCGCCTGCCTGCCTCCCCTCGCCCCTCCCCGCCCCTTCGCTGGGCCGGGCGCCCCGGTCGCCACCGCGCGAGCGGCTGCCAATCTTCCCTCGCTGCCCGGACCTCGTGCCCCCACGCGGGCGCCCCCCGCGGCCAACCTCGAGTCCCCGAATTCCCCCTTCCAATTGGGTCGTGTTGTTGCTTTTTTTGTTGTGTGTGTGTGCGTGTGTTTTTGTTACTCCTGGCCAAAACTGTTAAACCACGTTTCTGGGCAAGCGAATTCTTTCCGACCCCCTAGTCGCTAGGCGGGTGAGGGGTGAACCAATCTTGGCCTCTGGACGCCGGCTCACCTGGCAACCAGGGAGCCATACAGTCAGCCAACCAACCAGCCGACCAGTCCTTGCGGGTACATGTTCTGAGGACATCTCATGCCGCTGGGCCCAGATTTTGTTTTTTTTGCTTTGATTCGGAACGACAGCAGGGCGGGGGTAAGGGGAGGAGTGCGACGGGCATCATGTTTTTGTGCGGCCCCCACAGCCCTTCCACGTGACGCGCTACGTTATATTGCATTGCGTTGCGTTGCTTTGCATTGCATTGCATTGTTCTGCATTGCATTTGCATTTTCATTTTCATTTGCATTTGCATTTGCATTTGCATTTGCATTTGCATTTACATTTGCATTTGCATTTGCATTTGCATTTGCATTTTCATTGCATTGCATTGCATTGCATTGCATTGCATTGCATTGCATTGCATTGCATTGCATTGAATTGCATTGCATTGCATTGCATTGCATTGCATTGCATTGCATTGCATTGCATTGCATTGCATTGCATTGCATTGCATCCTGCTGCGACGCATTGCGTTGCACTGCGTTGCAGTTGCAATGCTGTCTAACAGATTGCGGGCGAAGGGGAGGAGGACAGGAGGGAGGAGAGTTGAGGAAGGTAGAGAGGAGGGGATAAAGGAGGAGGAGTGAGGAGGGAGGGGGGAGGAGGGGAGGGAAAGGAAAGGAAGGGGGAGGAAGGAGGGAGGAGGGAGGATGGGGGAGGGAGAAGGGAGGGGGGAGGAAGAAGGACAAGGAGGATAGGATCGCATGTTCGTTCGCCTCCCTGGCCCTCGTCCGTCATCGTCGTCGTCGTCGTCGTTCTCGTCGTCGTCCTCGTCGCCGTGCTCGTGGCATAAAGTTTGTTTCGCCCCCCGCGGCGCTGCCACGTGACGACTGGAACGACAGGTCTCTTTCTCGCGCCTCCAGGCGTGACCACGTGGCGACTGGAGTGGCGTAGCCCTGTTTGTCGCCCCCGCAGCGTTGCCACGCGACGAGTAGCGAGGAGCGGTTTTGCTTCTGGCCCCCGCGGCGCTGCCACGTGACAGGCAGAGTGGATGGGACGCTGCTTCTTCGCGCCCCCAGCGCGTTGCCGCGTGGCGCGTGGAGTGGCTCCGCCAGGCGCTGCCACGCGGCGAACAGAGTGGAATCGTCTTGTTCAGGCCCCCGTGGCGCTGCCACGTGACGGGCAGAGTGGAGTTGCATTTTGCCACCCGCCCGGGCGTTGCCGCGTGGCGGCCGGCCACCCAATCAGCCAACCAACCAACGTGCCGATCGACCAGCCACCAGCCAACAAAGCAGCTGGCCAATCTACGATCTTGTTGCGTTGCACTACACTGCACTTCGTTGCATTGGTATTATATTTGCTGTACATTTTATTGCAGTAGATGGCGGACGATGGGGAGGACAGGAGGGATGAGAAAGGAGGACGGTAGAGAAGAGGGGATGACGGAGGAGGAGGAGTGACGAGGGAGGAGGGGGGGAGGAGGGGAGAGGGAGGAGGGAGGAAGGGCTCCTCCTCCTCCTCCTCCTCCTGCTCCTCGTCCTCGTCTTCGTCTTCGTCCTCGTCTTGTTTCCTCTCCTCTTCCTTCTTTCCTTCATTATCCTCCTCCCCCTCCTCCTCCACCTCCTCCTCCCCCTCCTTTTCCTCCTGCTCCTCCTCCCCCCTTCCTCCTCCTCCGTCTCCTCCTCTTCCTCCTTCTCCCCCTCTTCCTCCTCCCCCCCTTCCTTCTCCTTCTCCTTCTCCTCCTCCTCCTCCTCCTCCTCCTCCTCCTCCTCTCCTCCTCCTCCTCCGCCTCCGCCTCCGCCTCCGCCTCCGCCTCCTCCTCCTCCTTTCCTTCTCCCCCTCCTCCTCCTTCTTCTCCTCCTCCTCCTCCTCCTTCTTTCCTCCTCCTCCCCCCCTTCCTTCTCCTCTCCCTCCTCCTCCTCCTCCTCCTCCTTCTCCTCCTCCTACTCCCTTCCTCGTCTTCGTCTCTTCCTTGTCTTCGTCCTCGTCGTCCTCGTTGACGTCGTGGTCCTCCTCCTCCTCCTTCCTCCTCCCTCTCCCATCAAACACCGGGTCACGACTCGCCGTGAGCTCGCTTAGAAATCGCATCCCTTTCCCCCGGAGCTATCCTGGGCCGCGTTCCGGCCAGTATCCCGCGGGGGATCCTGGGAGGGGTCCTGCGAGGCGTTCCGGGTGGCCCAAGAAGGCTCACGCCCCCATCGAATCTCGAGCCTCAAGCTATGGCACCCCTCTCACTCCTCTCTCTCCTCGCCCTGCGGGGCCGCGCCGGGCGCGCCCGCGTGGCCGCCGGCGCCCCCCCCCCCCCGGGAGGCTGACGCTGGGACCGCTCTGTTTTGCCGCTCTGAGGGGCGCGGCAGCAGGCTGCCGTCGTCATCGTTGCCGTCAGTCCTCGTCGGTCATCGTCGGTCGTGGTCGTAGTCGCCGTCGTGCTTCGTCGTTCTATTCGTCGTCGCTGAGGCCGTCGTGGTCGTCGTGGTCGTCGTCGCCGCCGTCGTCGTCGTCGTCGTCGTCGTCGTCGTCGTCGTCGTCGTCGTCGTTGTCGTCGTCGTCGTCGTCGTCGTCGTCGTCGTCGCCTTGGTCGTCGCCGTCGTCGCCGCTGTCGTGGTCGTCGTGGTGGTCGTGGTGGTCGTCGTGGTCGTCGTGGTCGTCGTCGTTGCCGTCGTGGTGGTCGTGGTCGTGGTCGTGGTCGTGGGCGTGGTCGTGGTCGTGGTCGTGGTCGTCGTCGTCGTCGTGGTCGTAGTCGTGGTCGTGGTCGTGGTCGCGGTCGTGGTCGTGGTCGTGGTCGTCGTCGTTGTCGTCGTCGTCCTCGTCGTCGTCGTGGTTGTTGCTGTCATCGTCGTGGTTGTTGCTGTCGTCGTCGTGGTCGTCGTGGTCGTCGTGGTCGTCGTCGTCGTCGTCGTCGTCGTCGTCGTCGTCGTCGTCTCTCGTCGTGGTCTCGCGTTGTGGTCGAGGGTGGTTCTAGGGGTTTCAGAGGGCCAGGGACGCGGAGGGTGAGAAAGAGGAGGGTGGGAAAGGATGGGGGGAGGATGATTAGGGGGAGGAGTCTTTGGGCACGGAGAAGAAGATACTATCCAATCGAGTATTGCAGCCGTCATCCTTAGGGCCCCTCAAGAAAGGATGATGATGAGGAGGTGGCGGAGGAGCTCGAGGAGGAGCAGAAGGAGAAGGGATAATACAGTCAGGTCCTTGTTTTTGTGGCCCCCCCCCCGGAGGAGGAGGAGGAGGAGGAGGAGGAGGAGTAAACGGTGGAGGAGGAGGAGGAGGAATCTGATGAGGAGGAAGAGGTGGAAGAGGATGAGGCCCGAGCATGCCAAGCGTCAGCCTAGGGCTCGGAGGAAGAGGAGGAGGAGGACGGGGATGAGAGGATTCTGAGGGGTTCCAGAGAATTTTGGGGAAGAGGAGGTGCAGGGGTGGGGAGGAGGAATGGGGAGGGGGAGGGCGAGGGAGGGAGGGGGATGAGTCGGAGCGACGACCGCGGGGACGGGGGGGTCATGAACCTCTGTCGCCTGACCACCCCGCGGACGTCAACACGTGAAGCGTGTCCACCGTCCCTCTCTTCCGACGTCGCGTTTCTGTTGTGACGTGGCTCTTGCAATTTGAGCGACGCCTGGGTCCGAGGGTCGGAGGAGGAGGAGGAGGAGGAGGATGAGGAACAGCAGGAGATGGCAGCAGGAGGGCGCACCTGCCCTCCGACCACGTACAGGTCGGGACCGTTCCAAGTCGGACGCCATCGTGGCGCAGGGGGGAAACGGCAGAGCCTCAGGAGGGCAGGAAGGGAGGGAAAGCAGGGTACGGGCTCCCTCCATTTGTCCTCTCCTCTCTCTGCCCCACCTTTCTCTGGTGTCTTCCAGCTACTACACCAGCATGATGATGGTGATGACGGCGATGCTGATTCTGATGCTGATGCTGTTGCTGATGCTTGTGCTGATGCTGCTGCTGTTGATGATGCTGGTGATGATCATGATGAGGATGATGACTGACGATGACGATGATACTGATGCTGATGATGATTAGGATGATGAGTATGATCAGTATGATGATGCTGATGCTGCTGCTGTTGATGAAGATGCTGCTGATGTCGGTGATGGTGATGGTGACGGTGATGGTGATGATGATTGCGATGATCGTGATGATGCTTACGATGGTGATGCTGATGCTTGTGATGATCCTCTTGCTGATGATGGCGATGACGGTGCTGGTGATGACGATGCTGTTGTTGATGAGGATATTGATACTGATGCTGAGGATTGTGATGGCGACCGTGGTGGTGATGCTGGATATTGTGACGATGGTGACCATTATGATGATGCTGGTGATGATGATGCTGATGATGATGATGATGCTGAGGATGCTGATGATGCTGATGCTGCTGATGATGCTGATGCTGCTGATGATGCTGATGATGATGCTGCCGAGGATGATGAAGACGATTACGATGACGGTGATGACCATGACGAGTGATGGTGATGCTCAGGATGGTGATGCTGAGGTTGAGGACGACGATGATTATGATGATGCTGACGATGATGATGATGATGATGATGATGATGATGATGATGATGATGATGCTGACGATGCTGCTGATGATGATGATGATGATGATGATGATGGTGATGATGATGATGATGCTGAGGACGCTGATGATGAGGATGAGGTGATCGGAAGGAGGGAGAGGCGGATGATGAGGAGGAGGATGAGGAGGAGGAGGAGGAGGAGAAGAACGCACGTGCAGATACGATGGAACAGTATGAGTATGTGGAGGACTCGGAGGAGGATGAGAAGTAGGAGGTGACGAGATGAAAGCGGGGAAGGATGGTGGACGGAGGGAGAGGGAGGGGGGGTGCATATGGAGGGATGGAGGGGGAGAGAGGGAGAAGGAGAGATGCTGCTGCTGCTGATGGTGATGATGATGATGATGATGATGATGATGCTGATGATGATGATGATGATGATGATGATGATGATGATGGTGATGGTAATGCTGCTGATGCTGATGCTGATGCTGATGATGATGCTGATATTGATGATGACAACGATATGATGATGAAGATGACGATCACGATGACGATTGTGATGATACTGATGATGATGATGCTGACGACGGTGATGGTGATGAGGATGAGGATGATGATGATGGTGGTGGTGGTGGTGGTGGTGATGACTGCAATGATGTTGATGCTCATTCATTTGTCGTTGGTGATGATGGAAGTGCTGATGATGCTGATTATGATTATGATGATGCTGATGATGGTGACGACGACGATGATGATGATGATTTTGCTGCTGCTGCTGATGCTGATGATGATGATATTGCTGTTGATGCTGATGATAGTGATGGTGATGACGATGCTGATGATTGTGATGATGACGATGATGATGATTGTGATGATGTTGATGTTGATGATGAGGCAGATAATGATGCTGATTATTCTGACGATGATGATGGTGATTCGGATGTTGCTGATACTGCTTCTGCTGCTGCTGATGATGATGGCGCTGACATTGACGATGAAGACGATGATGATGGTGATGCTGATGATCATGATGCTGATGCCGAGGATGATGAGGATTCTGCTCGGAAGAGACTGATGAGGATGTGTGTGAGAATGCTGATAGTAATGATGATGATGATGAGGATGATGCAGATACAGATGACGATGATGACGATGGTGCTGATGATGATGATGATGATGATGATGATGATGATGATGATGATGATGATAATGATGATGCGGATGCGGACGACGATGATGATGTTGTTGTTGTTGTTGTTGTTGCTGTTGCTTTTGTTGTTGTGTTGGTGCTGCTGCTGCTGTTGTTGTTGATTTTGATGTTGCTGTTGATGCTGATGTTGTTGTCGTCGTCGCCGATGTTTTTGTTGCTGATGTTGCTGTTGATGAGGATGGCGATGCTGATCATGATGCCAATGATGATTATGATGATGAAGAAGCTGACGATGATGATGCTAATGATAAGGAAGATGCTGATACTGGTGATGACGATGATGATGATGATGATGATGCTGAGTATGATGATGATGATGATGATGATGATGATGATGATGATGCTGATGATGATGATGATGATGATGATGAAGATGATGACGATGGCGATGGCGATGATGATTATGCTGCTGATGCTGCTGCTGCTGCTGATCATGATGATACTGCTGCTGATGATGCTGATGCTGCTGCTGATGATGATGCTGCTGCTGCTGATGATGCTGATGATGTTCTTGTTGACGAAACCACTCACTGGCGCCGCCCCCCCCCCCCGGCGCAACGCAACGCAACGCAACGCAACGCAACGCACGTTACCCCGATTCCGATGGGAATCCTATAGGGTCTCCGCGAATCTTACAGGAATCCTATAGGAATCCCACAGGAATCCCATGGGGCCTCTGCGAATCCTATGGGAATCCCATGGGCATCTTATAGGAATCTTTTAGGGCAATTGCGAATCCTATGGGAATGCCGTAGAAATCCCATGGGAATGCTATAGGGCCTTCTACGAATCCGATAGGAATCCTAGAGGAAGCCTGTAGGAAACCTATAGGGCCCTCAGGATTCCTATGGGAATCCCGTAGGAATTCCATGGAAATCCAATGTGGCTTTTAGGATTCCTATGGGAATCCCATAGGAATCCTTTGGGAATCCTATAGGGCCTCTACGAATCATATACGGATCTTATAGGAATCCTTTGGGAATCCTATAGGGCCTCTACGAAGCCTATGGGAATCCTATGGGAATCCCATGATAATCCCATAGGGCCTTGACGAATCCTATAGGAATCCTATCTGACTTTCTACGTATCGTACAGGGCCTCCACGAATCCTCTAGGAATCCTATAGGAATCTTATCGGAATCCTATAGGGCCTCTACGAATCCTATAGGAATCCTGTAGGAATCCTATGGGAATCCTATAGGGCCTCTGCGAATCTTATAGGAAGGGCCTTTACGAATCCTATAGGAATCCTGCGGGAAGCCTTTACGAATCCTATGGGAGTCATATTTAGGAATTGTATAGGAATCCCATAGGGCCTCTGGCCTCACATGGAGCTCCTCCGAAGCTTCATTTCGGCACACCTCTCTCGAGGATCGTGGCCCTGGCCTCAGAGGGCTCCTCCGAAACTTCATTTCGGCACACCCTTCTCGAGGATCGTGGCCCTGGCCTCACAGAGGGTTTCTCCGAAGCTTCATGTCGGCACACCCCTCAAGGATGATCGTGGCTCTGGCCCCACAGGGAGCTCCACCCACGCCTCATTTCGGCACACCCCTCTCGAGGATCGCGGCCCTGGCCGCACAGGGAGCCCCACCGAAGCTTCGTTTCGGCACACCCCTCTCGAGGATCGTCGCCCTGGTTCCACAGGGAGCTTCACCGAATTTTCATTTCGGCACACCCCTCTTGAGGACCGTGGCCCTGGCCCCACAGGGAGCTCCACCGAAGCATCATTTCGGCACACCCCTCTCGAGGATCGTGGCACAGACCCCACAGGGAGGCCCACCGAAACATCATTTCGGCACACCCCTCTCGAGGATCGTGGCCCTGGCCCCACAGGGAGCCCCACCGAAGCATCATTTCGGCACACGTCTCTCGAGGATCGTGGCCCTGGCCCCACAGGGAGCTCTTTTCGTTCCCGTACCGGCCCAGCTTCTAAGTCGCCTCTGCCGTGCAGGAGGCACGGCGGCGGATTTGACTCCCGTGGCTCTGGTGGCCTTGCGGCTGACGTGGGCACGCTCCTCTCCCTCTCTTCATTTGTGGTTCAAGCCACTTGGGCATGCGCCTCCCCCCTCTGGGGCAGGCCACTGAGGGACGCCGGGCAACACGCCACGACCCATGGGGATTCTATAGCATCCCTTAGGGATTCTATGGCATCCCTTAGGGATTCTATAGCATCCCTTCGGGATTCAATAGCAGCCCTGATGGATTCTAGAGCATCCCTCAGGGATTCTATGGCATCCTCAGGGATTCTATAGCACCCCTTAAGGATTCTATAGCATCCCGTTAAGGATTCTATAGCATCCCCTTAGGGGTTCTATAGCATCCCCTCAGGGATTCTATAGCATCTCTTGAAGGATTCTATAGCATCCCTCAGGGATTCTATGGCATCCCTGAGGGATTCTATGGTATGCCGTAGGGATTCTATAGCATCCCTTCGGGATTCAATAGCAGCCCTTATGGATTTTAGAGCATCCCTCAGGGATTCTATAGCATCCCTCAGGGATTCTATAGCATCCCTTAATGATTCTATATCATCCCGTTAAGCATTCTATAGCATCCCTTTAGGGGTTCTATATCATCCCCCTAAGGATTCTATAGCATCCCTTGAAGGATTCTGTAGCCTCCCTCAGGGATTCTTTGGCATCCCTTAGGGATTCTATAGCATCCCCTAGGGATTGTATAGCAGCCCTTACGGATTTCATAGCATCCCGTTAAGGATTCTATAGCATCCCTCAGGGATTCTACAGCATCCCTTACGGATTCTACAGCATCCCCTTAGGGGTTCTATAGCACTCCTTTTCGGGTTTCTGTAGCATCCCGTTCAGGATTCTATAGCATCCCTTTCAAAGGATTGTAGCATCCCTCAGGGATTCAATCGCATCCCCTTCGGAATTTCATCGCATCCCTTGAAGGATTCTGTAGCATCCCTCAGGGGTTCTATGGCATCCCGTAGGGATTCTATAGCATCCCTTAGGGATTCGATGGCAGCCCTTAGGGATTTTATAGCATCCCGTTAAGGGTTCTAGAGCATCCCTCAGGGATTCTATGGCAGCCCGAAGGGATTCTGAAGCAGCCCTAAGGGATTCTATGGCAGCCCTCAGGGATTACATAGCACCCCTTAGGGATTCTGTAGCAGCCCTTAGGGATTCAATAGCATCCCTTAGGGATTCTATAGCATCCCTCAGGGATTCTATAGCATCCCTTACAGGTTCTGCAGCCTTCCCTTAAGGATTCTATAGCATCCCTTAAGGATTCTATAGCATGCCCGAAGGTTTCGGCTCGGGGGAGCGCACATAGTTTCAGCTCGTGGGAGTGCGTCGGCTTTCTCAAGGATCCCGAAGGATTCCAGGGGATTTTCCAACGGCTTCCTTTGGTTTCTGTTGCCAACCATATGTTGCGTTGCGCTGCGCTGCGTTGCGTTGCCAGGGGTGGGGGGGGGGGTCCGGGTCCACCAGTGAGATGTTTCGCCACAAGGAGCGAAACAGCGAGCTGGTGGACCCTCACCGGGTCCACCAGCCGGTTGTTTTGCCTTGTTGTTGCTGTTGTTGTGGTTGTTGAACATTATTAATTCTAAAGAATAATTATTGTTGGGCCCCCTGGTGCGCGCCCCCCCCGCCGCGCCTAGGCCGCAGCCACGTTTTCATCATTTTCGTGAGGAAGCCTCAGGTAATTCGAGGTGATCAAGATCCGGTTGTTTTGTTGTAATCCGTTTTCCCTTGCAAAAAACACTATAAAATGAAATTTCTTGTTCAAATATAATCAAATTTCAAGAATCCCTTGCAAAAAATAAGGTAAAGTGGACATTCGCGCGCGCAAGACGAAATCCTTCCAAAAGCTTAGTGTTCGGAGCGATTTTAACATAAAAACATCAAAAAACCAATGGTTTTTCAACAAAAAAAATGTCAAAATCTCATCCCGCGCGCTCTTGCGGATTCGTAGGAAACCCAACATTTTTTCAACATTTCTGTCAAACGGGCTTTTGCGAGCAACTTTTTCGAACTTCTGCGACAACGGTTGCGCACCTGCCAGGGCCATCATCCCTGTCAAATAATACCATGCGGGACACATTCGTTTTTTCTTCGCGCGCGCACGCCGAAATCTCCAAAAACCATTGGGTTCTGTGGGTGTGTACCCCACGCCAGTGTAGTAGCCACGGTCGTCCGCACGCCACGAAGTGAAGTGTCCCAACGTCATAGGGCGGGAAGCTGGGTTTGGGTGGTCGCGAAGAGTCGTTTGGATATTTGGTAGAGCTTGTAATGCCCCCCCACGAAGTGGGGGTATTGCCTGGTGTCGTATGAAAACCCTGGCACTGGGGAGAACACCACGCGTTCGGGTGTTGTTGTTGTTGTTGTTGTTGAACATTATTTATTCTAAAGAATAATTATTGTTGGGACCCCTGGTGCGCGGCCCCCTCGCCGCGCCTAGGCCGCAGCCACATTTTCATCATTTTCGTGAGGAAGTCTCAGGCAAAACGGGGGTCCGGATCCGGTTGTTTTGTTGTGTTTTCCCTTGCAAAAAATAAGCTAAAGTGGGATCCGGTGACATGCAAAGAATCAATTTCTTGTTCTAAATAACCAAACTTCAAGAATCCCTTGTAAAAAATAAGGTAAAGTGGACATTCGCGCGCGCAAGACGAAATCCTTCCAAAACCTTAGTGTTCGTAGCGATTTCAACATAAAAACATCAAAAAACCAATGGTTTTTTCAAAACAAAAGTGTCAACATTTCATCCCGCGCGCTCTTGCGGATTTGTCGGAAACCCAACACTTTTTAAACATTTCTGTCAAATGGGCTTTTCCGAGCAACTTGTTCACGTGCTTCGAACTTCTCCAACAACCGTTGCGCACCTGCCAGGGTCATCATCCCTGTCAAATAATACCATGCGGGACACATTCGTTTTTTCTTTGCGCGCGCACGCCGAAATCTTCAAAAACCATTGGGTTTCGTAGGAATTTTAGCACCGCGCAACATAAAATCATACGAATCGCACCGTGGGACCTCGAAAATCGTCGTCGGCATGTTACCACAACAAGTCCGTGTGGAAAACGGTACAGGTGTCCAGTGTTGGAACAGGGGGATAAGTCGTATACTAAGCTAGCTTCCACAAAATGTTACCACAACAAGTCATTGTACCCATGCGCCAGTGTAGTAGCCAAGGTCGTCCGCAGGCCACGAAGTGAAGTGTCGGAACGTCATAGGGCGGGAAGCTGGGTGTGGGTGGTGGCGAAGAGTCGTCCTAAACTTGGTAGAGCTTGAACCGGCCCCCCCACAAAGTGGGGGTATTGCCCGCCTCCTATGAAAACCCTGGCACTGGTGAGAACGGAGTGTCCCCAGTCTTAAATGATTGTTGTTGTTGTTGTTGTTGTTGTTGTTGTTGCTGTCTTCGTCGTCGTCGTTGTCGTCGATTTTCACCACTGAAGAATAATTGTTGTTGATCCCCCACTCTGATGACCATGATATCTTTTCAATTGAAGTGCTTTCCGCGGGGCTCGTTTCTTGTTTTTAATAAATAAGGGAAAGTCACTCGGCTCAAACTCTGTTGTTGGCCCCCGGATAACAACAACAACGGCTGCCGCCTGAGACTTTCTCACAATTTAGCCCGGACCCCCGCTCCTGCCTGAGACTTCCTCGCTTTTTACACAGGAATCGCGCTCTCGCTTGGGACGTCCTCACAATTTATTTCGAAATCGCTCTCTCGGCGCTGGAGTCGCGCTCTCGCTGGAGACTTGCTTGCAGTTTACTCGATTCGCGTTCTTGCGTTGGAATTCCCCGCAATTTTTTCGAGCGCCGCGCTCCTGACCCTGAGGCACCGAGGAGTCGCGCTCACGCTTAGGAATCGGGATCTCGTTGCCCTTCGTGGCCCCGTTGTAGCCCTTCGTGGCCCCTTCGCTACCTTTCGTGGACCCGTTGCAGCCCTTCGTGGCCCCCTCGCTGCCCTTCGTGGCCCCGTTGCAGCCGTTCGTGGCCCCCCTCGCTGCCCTTCGTGGACCCGTGCAGCCCTTCGCGGCCACCCCTCGCAGCCTTTCGTGGCCCCGTTGCAGCCCTTCGTGGCCCTCTCGCAGCCTTTCGTGGCCCCGTTGCAGCCCCTTGCGGCCCCCTCGCTGCGCTTCGTGGCCCCGTTGCAGCCCTTCGTGGCCCCCTCGTTGCCTTTCGTGGCCCCATACATGTTAGCCCCTCGTGGCCCCCGTACGTTCGCGCCCGTTGTGGCCCCATATGCATGCGCTTCTTGGCCCTGCTGTCGCCCTTCGTGGCCCCCGCTCGTTTGCGCCCGTCGTGGCCCCAATCTGCATGCCCTTCGTGGCCCCGCTGTGTCGCCCTTTGTGGCCCCCCCGGTGTCCTACGTGGCCCCGTTGCTACTTTCAGTGGCCCCTCATTATCCGCCCTTCGTGGCCCCCGCTCGTTCGCGCCCTTCGTGGCCCCATACGCATGCCTTTCGTGGCTACGTTGTCGCCCTTCGTGGCCCCCTTCCTGCCCTTCGTGGCCCCGCTGTCGCTGTCGCTGTCGCTCTCGCTCTCGCCTTCGCTCGTCGTCGTCGTCGTCGCCGTCGTCGTCGTCGTCGCCGTCGTCGTCGTCGTCGCCGTCGCCGTTGTTGTCGTCGTCGTCGTCGTCGTTGTCGGTCCCCTGTCCGTCCCTCTTGGGGTCGGGTTGCCGCCGATCAGCGCTGCCGCTGGCTAGGCCGACGGTCCGCGGCCGCCCCGCCGCTTGCCCGGGCCCGGCCTGCAGGGAAGAAAGGTATATCCCCCCAAAAAGGGTACGATCGAAGACGGTGATGGCGGGTATCGAGGGTTTTGGAAATACACCTAAATGACACTCGAGCAGATAATACCGAACATACTTAATATGCTTGCTGTTGTTGAACACTATTACTTCTAAAGAATTATTATTGTTGGACCCCCTGGTGCACGCCCCCCGCCCAAAACCTAGGCCGCAGCTACATTTTCATCATTTTTCTGCGAAAGCTTCAGAAAAGTGGATTACCCCCGGATCCGGTTTTTTGTTGACGCTCGTTTTCCCTTGCAAAAAACAATAGAAAATGAAAATTCTTGTTCTTAGTTGATCAAATTTCAAGAATCCCTTGCAAAAAATAAGGTAAAGTGGACATTCGCGCTCGCAAGACGAAATCCTTCCAAAACCTTAGGTTTCGTAACGATTTTAACATAAAAACATCAAAAACCCAATGGTTTTTTAAGAAAAAATTGTCAAAATGTCCTTCCGCGCGCTCTTGCGGATTCATAGGAAACACACCACTTTTTAAACATTTCTGTCAAAAGGGTCTTTGCGTGCTACTTCTTCAGGTGCTTTGAACTTCTCCAACAACGGTTGCGCGCCTGCGAGGGCCACCATCCCTTGCAAAAAATGAGACGAAGTGCACATGCGCGCGGCCGCCGCGCGCGCATGTCGAAATCCTGCCAAACACAATGGGTTTTCAATAATTTCAAGATGCGATGTTCAGAAAACATATGAAAACGCACTACTTTCTCATCCGAAAAATCTCGAAATCCATTCGCGGTCTCTTGATGAATCTTTAAAACCCAAGATGGCCCCAACAGGCGCGCAAGATGGCCCCAAGAGGCGTCCATGAGGCCCAAAGAGGCGCCCAAGATGGTCCCAAGAGGCTTCAAGAGGACTCCAAGAGGCCCCCAAGAGGTTCCAGAGAGGCTCCAAGGTGGCTCCAAGAGACCCCCAAGATGGCCCCAGGAGGCGTTCTAGAGGCCCCAAGAGTCCGCCGTGAGGGTCCAATAAGCCCCCAAGAGGCCCCAAGATGGTTCCAAGGAGCCCCCCAAAGGCTCTCAAGTGGACCCCAAACCGCGCCAGGAGGCTTCCCCCCTTCCCCAAGAGGACCCCAAGCGGCCCCAGGAAGGCCCCCGACTGCTGACGCACATATCCGTAGCCATCTCGGATCAAGGTATCGCCTGTGTTCTTGGATCATGGCTTTGACGGCGAAAGACCTTCACGAGCAGTATGGCCCTGAGCTGTCGCGGCCTCCCTTGGCCGACTGCGAGAGTGCGTATTATTTGCATCAGGCGCTCCGGGCAAAGGGTATCAATGCTAGTCACCAGGCGTGCAAGACTTGGTGGGCCAAGTATCGGGTTGTGACTGGCACGGTCAGTATTTCTAGCGCCAAGGAGCTGGAGGAGCAGCACGGCTCTGCCATCCGCCACCTGGGCATTGAGTATAATACCGCTTTCAAATTATGCCGGGCGCTCCGACAGTTGGATCCACCACTGTATGTGCCAGATAGGGTCGCAACGGCGTGGCTACTGCAGTATTCATCCAAAGACACGCTTGTCCAAGTGCAGAACGCTGGCCACTTGGAGACCTGGTATGGAGAACGTATTCGCAAAGACATGCCCGAGGGGACCACTGACGGGGCCGTCTTGAAGCAGTGGCTCCTGGGACATTTATCTGTATCTGCTAACGCCAGGGTATGCCAGAAGTGGCTCAGCACGGAGTGGGGCGCCAAGGGGGCATTGAACACTGCCCAAGCTGTGGAGGAATGTATGGGCGAGCGTCTTCGACTCAATCAGTATCGGGAGAGCTTCGCCGACGAGGCCGCTGCGGAGGTCCTCTCGCAGCTTCTCTCGGAGAGCGATCCTCCCGTCGCTGTCAGCGGTATGGTTTTGAGGCAATGGTACGTGAAGTATCACCCTGACTCTGGACCTTTGCAGTATGACACGGCCGAAAAGCTCAACGCGGCACTTGGTGACCACATGCGCGCTGTATATCCAGGGCTGAAGTACCACACGTTGCATGCCGTGTTGCGTATGCGACGGAAAGCTGTCTTGGTGTCCCGCTCAGTGTTGAGAAAGTGGTGCGATGTGTATGCGTCGGTGGGCGCTTCAGTGCAGGCGGCGGCTTCATCCGCCCAGGCCGTCACCAAGCGTGTATACATGTGTTTCTCTCCCTCCGTCTGGCTGTGCACGCGCGCGTTGGGCACTGAGAGTTAGGATCATAGCGCCATGAGTCTATGAGCAATGCATGCGTCATCCTTGGGACTGTATAACATCAGTGTAACACATGTACTTCTGTAATCGCATCCCCACGAATTTGCCCCAAAAATGTGACCAACTATCTTGGCACTGCGTACCATCTCACGTGTACCGTGTACCACATCATATGTAACAGATGTGATCAACCTCTGTGGGTGTGTACCCCACGCCAGTGTAGTAGCCAGGGTCGTCCGCACGCCACGAAGTGAAGTGTCCCAACGTCATAGGGCGGGAAGCTGGGTGTGGGTGGTCTCGAAGAGTCGTTTGGATATTTGGTAGAGCTTGAACGGCCCCCCCACGAAGTGGGGGTATTGGCTGGTGTCGCAAGAAAACCCTGGCACTGGGGAGAACACTGAGCGTTCGGGTAAAATGATTGTTGTTGTTGTTGTTGTTGTTGTTGTTGTTGTTGTTGTTGTTATTGTTGCTTTTGTTGGTGTTTTTGTTTTTGTTGTTGTCGTTGCTGTGGTTGTCGATATGGTTGTTGTTGTTGTCACTGTTGTTTGCTCCCAACTATCCTGTGGTGTTGGGTCCTCGTTTTGAAGAGACAGCGCCCGCTCCCGCTCCCGCTCCTGCTCCTCCTCCTCCTCCTCCCTCCTCCTTATCATCATCATCATCATCATTATAATCATCATCATCATCATTATTATCATCATCATTATTATCATTATCATTATTATCATTATCATCATCATTATCATCATCATCATCATCATCATCACCGTCATCATCCTCCATTTCGGCACACCCCTCACACGTTTCGTGGTTCCATCGGGAGCCCCGCCGAAGGCCCCAGTGCTGCCGCCCGCATGCGTCACGCACACCCAATTCGGCACACCCCTCACACGTTTCGTGGCCCCATAGGGAGCCCCACCGAAGGCCCCAGTGCTGCGCATGCGTCCGCAATTGCGTCACGCACACCCAATGCACACACCCTCACACCCCTCACACGTTTCGTGGCCCCATAGGGAGCTCCCACCGAAGGCCCCAGTGTGCCGCCCGCATGCGTCACGCACACCCAATTCGGCACACCCCTCACACGTTTCGTGGCCCCATAGGGAGCTCCACCGAAGGCCCCAGTGCTGCCGCCCGCATGCGTCCGCACACCCAATTCGGCACCCCTCACACGTTTGTGGCCCCATAGGGAGCTCCACCGAAGGCCCCATGCTGCCGCCCGCATGCGTCCCGCACACCCAATTCGGCACACCCCTCACACGTTTCGTGGCCCCATAGGGAGCTCCGCCGAAGGCCCCAGTGCTGCCGCCCGCATGCGTCACGCACACCCAATTCGGCACACCCCTCACACGTTTCGTGGCCCCATGGGGAGCCCCACCGAAGGCCCCAGTGCTGCCGCCCGCATGCGTTACGCACACCCAATTCGGCGCACCCCTCACACGTTTCGTGGCCCCATAGGGAGCCCCACCGAAGGCCCCAGTGCTGCCGCCCGCATGCGTCACGCACACCCAATTCGGCACACCCCTCACACGTTTCGTGGCCCCATAGGAGCACCGAAGGCCCCAGTGCTCACCGGTTTCGTGGCCCCATGTGCCGCCCGCATGCGTCACGCACACCCAATTCGGCACACCCCTCACACGTTTCGTGGCCCCATAGGGAACCCCACCGAAGGCCCCAGTGCTGCCGCTTGCATGCGTCCCGCACACCCAATTCGGCACAGCCCTCACACGTTTCGGGGCCCCATAGGGAGCCCCACCGAAGGCCCCAGTGCTGCCGCCCGCATGCGTCACGCACACCCAATTCGGCACACCCCTCACACGTTTCGCGGCCCCATAGGGAGCTCCACCGAAGGCCCCAAAGGCGGCGCTCACATGCGCATGCGTCCCGCACACCCATTTCGGCACATCCCTCACAGGTTTCGTGGCCCCATCATCCACTGGAGGCCCCAGTGGCGGCGCTCACATGCGTCACCCACACCCATCCAATTCGGCACACCCCTCACACGTTTCGTGGCCCCATAGGGAGCTCCACCGAAGGCCCCAGCGGCCGCGCTCACATGCGTCCCCGCCACCCATCCCGGCACGCCCCTCACAACAACAGGTTTCGTGGCCCCATAGGGAGCTCCACCGAAGGCCCCAGTGGCACCGCCCGCATGCGTCACCACCCGCACCCAATTCGGCACACCCCTCACACGTTTCGTGGCCCCATAGGGAGCTGCACCGAAGGCCCCAGTGGCGGCGCTCACATGCGTCCCCGCCACACATCCCTAGTACACCCCTCACGCGCTTCGTGGCCCCATAGGGAGCTCCACCGAAGGCCCCAGTAGCGGCGCTTACATGCGTCTCCGCCACCCATCCCGGCACCACCCCCGCAGCAGCATCATGTTTCGGGGACCCATAGGGAGCTCCACTGGAGGCCCCAGTGGCGGCCCTCACATGCGTTTCCGCCACCCATGTCGGCACGCCCCGCGCGTGTTTCATGTCCCCATAGGAAGCTTCGCCGAATGCCCCAGTGGCACCCATCTCGACACACCCCTCACACGTTCCGTAGTCCTATGGGGCGTTCCACCGAAGACGAAACCCGCAGCTGCGGTACTGACAACTGCATATGGTTGGGTTCTTCGCCAGGCTAATCTTTTGTGTGTTGTTCTTGTGGTGGTTGCTGTTCTTGTTGTTATTGTTGCGGTTTTTGTAGTTGTTGCTGTTGCTGCTGATGTTGTGATTGTGGCTCTTGTTGTTGTGGTGGTTATTGTATTGTGTTTGTTGTTGTTGCTGTTGCTGCTGCTGCTGCTGTTGTTGTTGTTGTTGTTGTTGTTGTTGTTGTTGTTGTTGTTGATGGACACGTGCACTGACCACCCGTACCCCCCCCACACCAACACCAACACCCCAACAGCCCCGTGGGGCCCCTGCAGTTGCCCCACGGGGTTGTTGGGGTGTTGGTGTTGCTGTCCCATAGGATTCCACAAGGGTCCTATAGGATATTTGGGAATTCTGTACGATTCCATCGGGAACCTCTTGTATTCCATAGGGATCCTAGAGGAATGCCATAGGGATCCTATAGGTTCCATGGGGATCCTATAGGATTACATTGATATCCTGTATGATGCCATATGGGATCCTACCTGGTTCCATGGGGATCCGTGGAACTCTCTTTTGGAATTTTGCGAATCCTTATATGATCCCCATGGAACCCTATAGGAGTCCTACAGGATCCCGATGCAATCTTGGAATGTCCCAAGGGAATCCTCCAGGAGTCCTGTATGGTCCCTATGGAATCCTGGAGGTTCCCTATGGTATCCTACAGGACCCGCATGTGATCCTGTAGGACCCCTATCAGATCATTGTGAAATCCTATAGGATACGTCTGGAATCATATAGACATCCATATGGTGCCCGATGGGATCCCGATGGGATCCTATAGGACTCTTATATGGTCCCTATGGTGGCCGTGGCTCTGAGCGCATCCTTAAGCTCTTCCCCGTAGGAGCCCTTAATACTTTTACTACTACTACTACTACTATTACTAACTACTAACTACTAACTACCAACTATTAACTACTAACTACTAACTACTAACTACTAACTACTAACTACTAACTACTAACTACTAACTACTAACTGCTAACTACTCACTGCTAACTGCTAACTACTAACTACTAGCTACTAACTACTAACTACTAACTACTAACTACTAGCTCCTAACTACTAACTACTAACTACTAACCACTAGCTACTACTACTACTACTACTACTGCTACTACTGCTACTGCTACTACTACTACTACTACTACTACGAACTACTACTACCTACTACTAACTACTAACTACTAACTACTAACTACTAACTACTACTAACTACTAACTACTAACTACTAACTACTAACTACTAACTACTAACTACTAACTACTAACTACTAACTACTAACTACTACAACAACTACTACTACTACTACTACTACTACTACTACCGCTACTTCTACGACCACTACGACGACGACGACTACGACGACCACGACGACGACGACGACGAGGACGAGGACGACGACGACGACGACGACGACGACGACGACGACGACGACGACGACGACGACGACGACGACGACGACGACGACGACGACGACGACGACGACTACTACTACTATTACTACTACTACTACTACCTACTACCTACTACCTACTACTTACTACTTACTACCTGCTACCTGCTACCTACTACCTCCTACCTCCTACCTGTTACCTCCTAATTACTACCTACTACTACTACTACTACTACTACTACTACTACTACTACTACTACTACTACTACAGGTCGTGTAGGCTTTGTGTAGGATCCCATACAGGCCGTGTTGGCTCTGTGTAGGATCTCACACAGGCCGTGTAGGCTCTGTAAAGGATCCCAAGCAGGCCGTGTATGCTCTGGATAGCATTCCATACAGGGCGTGTAGGCTCAGACTAGGATCCCATAGAGGCCGTGTAGGCTGTGAATAGGATCCGCTACAGGCCGTGCAGGCTCTGTATAGGACCCTATACAAGGCGTGTCGGCTCAGTATGGGATTCCACACAGGCCGTGTTGGCTGTGTATAGGATCCCACAAGCCGTGTAGGCTCTGTATAGGATCCCACACAAGCCGTGTAGGCTTTGTATAGGGTCCCAAGCAGACCGTGTAGGCTCTGTATAGGATCCCATACAGACCGTGTAGGCTCTGTATCGGATCCCGCAGGCCGTGTAGGCTCTGTATAGGATCCCGTACAGGCCGTGTAGGTCTTTATAGGATCTCATATAGGCCGTGTAGGCTCTGTATAGGATCCCGTGCAGGCCGTGTAGGCTTCGTACACGATCCCAAGCAGGGCGTGTAGGCCGTGTGTAGGATCCCGTACAGGGCGTGTAGGTTCTTTATAGGATCCCATACAGGGCGTGTATGCCCCGTATAGGATCCCAAGCAGGCCGTGTGTGCTTTGTATAGGATCCCATACAGGGCGTGTAGGCTTTGTGCAGGATCCCATACAGGACGTGTAGGCTCTGTATAGGATCCCACACAGTGCGTGTAGGCTCTGTATAGATTCCCATACAGGGCGTATACGTTCTGTACAGGACCCTTTACAGGGCGTGTAGGCTCTGTATAGGATCCCGTACAGGACGTGTAGGCCCCGTATAGGATCCCATACAGGGCGTGTTGGCTCTGTATAGGATCCCGGACAGGCCGTGTAGGTAGGGTTCTTATAGGATTCTATACAAGCCGTGTAGGCTCCGTATACGATCCCACAGGCCGTGTAGGCTCTGTACAGGATCCCGTACACGCCGTGTAGGCTGTTATAGTCCCATACAGGGCGTGTAGGCTCTGTATAGGATCCCACACAGGCCGTGTAGGCTCTGCATAGGATCCTGTACAGGCCGTGTAGGTTTTGTATAGGATCCCGTATAGGGTGTGTAGGCTCTGTATCGGATCCCGTGCAGGCCGTGTAGGTTCTGTACACGATCCCAAGCAGGGCGTGTAGGCTCTGTACACGATCCCATACAGGACGTGTAGGCTTTGCATAGGATCCCATGCAGGGCGTACAGGCTTTGTGTAGGATCCCATACAGGGCGTGTAGGCTCTGTATGGGATCCGATACAGGACGTGTAGGCTCAGTATGGGATCCCACACAAACCGTGTAGGCTGTGTATAGGATCCCGCGCAGGCCGTGTAGGCTCTGTATAGGATTCCATACAGGGCGTGTAGGATCTGCATAGGATCCTAGGATCCCCCAGGGATTTCCCAGGGATTCCTTCGGGATTCTTGGGATTCTGCTCGGATTCCGAAGGATGCCCGAAGGTCGCTTCGCCGGTGCGCACATCGCTTCCGGTCGTAGGAATACGTGGAGGTGCGTAGGGGTGGTCTCAGAGCCACGGTGACCATGGGGTTCCTATGGGATTCCACAGGGATCCTATAGGATTCCATACGGAGCCTATAGAATTCCATACGGAGCTGACAGGATTCCGTAGAGATCTTATAGGATTTTGTAGAGCTTCTATGGAACTGGTGTTGGTGTTGGTGTTGGTGTTGGGGGAGGGGGCAGTGGGTGCACGGGTCGTCAGTCCACGTGTTCGCCCAGTGGGTGAAGGCGTGGACTGTCGGGCCGTGGACGGGTGGGCAATGTACGTGTCGACCTTGTTGTTATTGTTGTTGATGTTGTTGTTGTTGCTGCTGTTGTTGTTGCTGTTGTTGTTCATGAGGCTGAGGAGGATGAGGAGGATGAGGAGCAGGATGAGGAGGAGGATGAGGAGGAGGAGGAGAGGGAGGAGTGGCGGTCGTGCCAAGAATCGAGGAAGAGGAGGAAGAAGAGGAAAAGGAGGAGGCGGAGGAGGAGGCGGATAAGTAGGTGGAAGAGGAGGAGGATGCTGACTAGAAACGGGAATAGGAATAGGAAGATGCACCGGACTAGGAATAGTAATAGGAATGGGACTATGAATAGGAGTACAGATAGGAACAGGACTCAAATGATGATGATGAGGTGGAGGAGGAGAAGGAGAAAGGATGCTGATGAGAGTGGAGGAGGAGGCGGAGGAGGAGGGGGATGAAGATGATGACGAGGAGGAGGACAAGTGGAGGCGGAATGAGAGGAGGATTAGGAGGAGGATTCGGAGGAGGAGGAGGAGGCGGATGAGGAGGAGGATGAGGATGAGGAGGACGAGGCGGAGGACGAGGATGAGGACGAGGAGGAAGAGAAGTAGGAAGACTAGGACCATCATTAGGAATATGAATAGTAGTAGGACTCAGATTATGAGCATGAATATGGATAGGACTGATAATATGGTCAGGAATGGGAATGTAAGGAAGATGAGGATGAGGAGAATGAGGAGGACGATCAGGAGTTGGAATAATAATCAGAGGACTAGGACTAGGACAAGGAATAGGAAGAGGAGCAGGAATAGGAATCGGACTAGACACAGGACTCGCAAGGATGAGGATGGAGATGAGGATGAGGAGCACGCGGAAGATGAGGCGGAGACGGAGGAGGAGGAGGTGGATGCTGAGGATGATGATGATGATGATGATGATGATGATGATGATGATGTTGATGATGAAGTGAAAGAGGAATATGAAAATGACTATGCGTAGAAATATGATTCGAAATGGGAATAGGAAGATGAGGAGGAAGATGATGAGGAGGAGGATGAGCAGGAGGAGGATGAGGAGAAGGAGGAGGAGGAGGCGGAGCGAATGGATGATGAGGATGAGGCTGATGTTGAGCAGGAGGAGGAAGATGAGGAATAGGAGGATGATTAGGAGGAGGAATCGGATGGTAAAGATGATGATGATGATGATGATGATGGTGATGATGATGATGCTGATGATGATGATGATGATGATGAAGATGCTGATGATGATGATGATGATGATGATGATGATGATGATGATGATGATGATGCTGATGATGATGATGATGATGATGATGATGCTGATGCTGGCTGATGTGATGATGATGATGATGATGATGATGATGATGATGATGATGATGATGATGATGATGATGATGATGATGATGATGATGATGATGATGATGATGATGATGATGATGATGATGATGATGGGAATAGGAGGAGGACGAGGTGGAACAGGAATAGGACAATTAGTAGGAATGTTAATAGGAGTAGGAGAAGGAGTAGTAGGAGGAGGAGAAGGAGGAGGAGGAGGAGGAGGAGGAGGAGGAGGAGGAGGAGGTGGAGGAGGAGGAGCGGGAGGAGGAGGGGGAGGAGCAGGAGGAGGGAGGAGGAGGAGGAGGAGGAGGAGGAGGAGGAGGAGGAGGAGGAGGAGGAGGAGGAGGAGGAGGAGTAGGAGGAGGACTGGTGCCCGGAGGCGAGTCCGACTTCGATTACAAGCTGTCGGGCAAGCATGGCGGTGGGCCGTGCGCCGGCCCGTCACGCAGCTCCGCCCGGTCCTCGTTCCGCGGCCGGCTCCCGCGGGCCTCCTCGGGGATCCTGGCGCGGAGACAGGAAGGCTTGCCGACCGGAACGGGGCCCGCCAGGGTCCATCTCGATTTGAAGTTTCTGTTGCTAAGAAACCCGAGGGCTAGACGATCCCGATCTCAGTCATGGTGGTAGGATTCGGGCTGCGTCGGTGGAGGACGGATTACCATCAGCACCAGAGTCTAAGATCACCCCCCTCCTCCGGTGCAGACAGCCCTCTGCGCTGGCACTGGTGCCACTTTGCCATCCTCCAACGGTCCGATGCGGTGGCGATTTCGGCCTGCCCGATCCGACTCTATATCGATTGTCCGACGATCAGATGCGGCCCGATGCTTGCGTGGCGATGCGGTGCATCTGGGCGCGGCCGATTCGACTTGTTCATGGCTCCGTGCCCGCGCAATGGGGGTGCTCGGCTGCCTCATCTAGGGGGGCGCGGCGCACGTGAAGATCGCGTTGGCGATCGTGTTGGCCTCCGAGCGATGACTGCACCAGTACCCTTCGCCCCCCCCCCCCCCCCCCCCAGAGGAGGGCGGACCTGCCCGCACGCGTGCTTGTGCCCGTGCTCCCTCTGCGCAGCACGGCCTCGGCCGCGCTGCGCTGCTCGGCGGGCGCCGCGGCCTCGCGGCGGCCGGGCCACTCGGTCTGAGAGCGGTGGCCAGCGCCGACCCCAGGCGGGAAGTGGTTGCAGCGCGGATGTGCAGACCATGTGGTGCAGGCTATGTGGTTCGGGGGTGGACAGGACCTCCAACAATGACACGTCGATTAGTGAATTGTCCGTTTTCGGTTCTCGAGAGGGCGCCGTGGCCG
This sequence comes from Prorocentrum cordatum, assembly GCA_963575745.1. Lineage (NCBI taxonomy): Eukaryota > Dinophyceae > Prorocentrales > Prorocentraceae > Prorocentrum > Prorocentrum cordatum. The sequence goes on along the minus strand of CAUYUJ010015150.1, from coordinate 264,433 downwards.
TTATTTTCCAGGCCTGCGCCCGCCAGGTTTGGGCCTCAGGTCGTTTTCACTAAACCACGTCTTACTAAAGGGAGGTCTGTCCATCCCCGAGTGGTGTAGGCCCGGCGGTGCAGCACACGCGGTGCAGGCCAGAGGCGGCGGCGATGCGACAGTGGGCGGCAACGGACGGCAACGCTGCGCAGCCTCGGCGGGCCCCCCAAGCGCGGTGGGCGGCGGCGAGGCGGCCACGGGCGGCAGCGTGGCGAAACCTCGGCGGACCCGCCCAGCGCACGAGGCGGCCACGGGGCGCCCACGCGCCGAAGCCTCGCCAGACCCACCCAGCGCACGAGGCGGCCGCGAGGCGGCCACGGGGCGCCCACGTGGCGGAACCTCGCTGGGCACACCCGGTGCACGAGGCGGAGGCGGCCACGGGCGGCTACGGGGCGCGGTCACGGGCGGCCCCGGCGCGGTCACGCGGCCAGGGGCGGCCACGGGCAGTCACGGGCGGCCACGGGGCGGCCACGGGCGACCACGGGGCGTTCCTCCGTAAAACAAGCACGAACAGACAAGTGTAAACACTGCTTGGGGTAGAGTTCATAAGCTTTTTTTCATTCGGAGGGTATCTGGCCCCTTCTCTGGCCTGCAGGGCCCCCTGCCGTCCCCACTCGGATCACCGCGGGGGGCTTGCTGCGCGGGGACGGGCGTGATGAGCGGATGCTTTGGTGGGTGATGTCAGGCAAATCCTAGCCTACAAATAAGTTGCGGAATGGCTTAGGGAGGCTAAGCTAGGTTAGGCCAGATGCATCCCACCATCCAACTCAGAATCCAGTTGCACCTCCCCTGCGTATTCCCTTGGCAAGCCCCGGGGTGATCCAATCAACTGCGTATTCCCTTGGTAAGCCCCGGGGTGATCCAACCAACGACTGGCCTTGCAATGCCAGGCTTGGCACCAGACCGGCTCCTCCTTCGTGCGCACCCCAGCCATCACGGGGACCTGGTGTTTGGCTCGGGCTCTCCCAGGCTCACCCGCGGGCGTTTGCTGGGTGGGGGCCCCTGCCCCGCGTCTGTGCAGAGGCAGGCTTGGAGAAGACCACTGCCAGCCTCGCCAGTCCTGGCCACCGAGAATTGGCAGCGTGGACGGGGTTCTTCGATGCTCGCTCTTGAACGCCCTTCAGACATGGGAAGGTTTTGGCTGTTGATTTGCCTTTGGCCCTCTGGCAGATACGCAAACGCATGGGGGGGTGGTCGACCCTTTTTGCTGCTCAGGCTCGGGCAGACAACGGTTCTCCGATGTTCGCTCCTGAACGCCCTCGAGGGTGTCGCCAGCGGTGGAGCAGCTCCGATGGCTTCCAGGTTGGTTTTTGTGGTGCTCCTCCATGGGCCGGGCAGGTCCTGTGCCGCCAGATTTGGTGCAGATGCGATGCAAACAGCAATTCTGTCTGGTCTGCCGCGGTTCTGCCACCGCAGCTGTAAGCTCGCGTGCCCCGCGCGAAGAGCCGGGTCGGGGGGGGCGCGGGGCCGTTTGGGTTTCGGTCGGCTCTGGCCGATGCTGCTGTCGACCAGCAGTAGCAGTGGTAGTACCACTGTCGGTGGCGAGCGAGGGGGGCAAGTGAGAAGGGGCGGGGGGGGCAAGTGAGAAGGAGCGGGCCTTCTCAGAAGGCTCGGAAGTCCCCCAGCCTTTGAGAAGTTTTCTAAACCTTTTCCGAAGACACATAAGACTTCTAAGGTGCGAGGGCTTCAGAAGTCATGCCGCCTTCTGAGAAGGTCTTCTCCTTCTCACTTCCCTCCCTCGCTCTCCGCCAACATTAGTGAGGCAGTAGCAGTCGTGGCTCAACATGATATGTAGTTGTGTCAGCGATGCTTCACGTGTTGATTCGACGCGTCTTGCTACTGTTCTGGTTACCACGCGTACTATTGCTGTTCGCTTTTGCAGCTTTTCATGCTACTACCAGTAGTACGTGCGCGCACGATGCCTTGTACTAGTGCTCTTACTATGCAACACTTTTCGCGGCACCTATTCAAACCAATATTCTTGGTATCCGTATTAGGGTGACTATCACGCACGGTAGTGTTTTTTGAGTTGCTGCCGTGTCTGCTGCGTTGTCTACTGCCATTCACGACCGCTCTTACGGCTACGACTGCTACTATTGCCCCAGCTTCTAGTGCTCATATAATCATTTGCCAGCCAGTTTGCTAAAGCGAGTGCGGTTACTGCTGCTAGTATGTCTGATATTGCCACGCCAGACAGGGTATTGAATCAGCACCCTGTAGATTGGTGCAGTGTCGAGGCTAGCGTGTGAATGCAAGCCCCCCAAGTCAAGCTGCCTTCAGCAGCGAGAGAGGCACCCTGATCACAATGGGGGTCCCTCATGCGGGGCTATGTCGCGTCTCCTTTCTTCCCCTTTGTCGTGAATTTTGGTCTGTTGACTGGCTTGAGGCTCACATCAACATCATGATAGGGGGGCAGGGTGAGAGGGAAAAAGCGAGGGAGAGAGAGAGAGAGAGAGCATGAACGGCTCATTCAAACCATGGAGTGCCTATGTGCCATTCACAGGCCTGTTGAGCTCGGGGTTCACTGGTCGCGCTCGTGTGGTGGCGCGCTTTTTGTCCTGTCTCTCCTCATCCTCTCTTTCGCCGCACGGAGCTGGCGGACCAGCACCACACGAGAGGGAGAGCTGAAAGGCGATGTGTCTTCTTTCTCCTGGGGGACTAGGGGCGGGGATGTCGTGATTCATTGGCTGACGCCGCACCGCCGACCCCTTGGGGCGGCAGTAAGAGTGAAAAACGGTGTTTGCGGAACGATTTCTGGGGAATCTTGGGGTTTCAGCTTCTTGGGATTTCGTCGGGGGCGGTTGGTGGAGCGCCGCTCTGCTCTTGGGCTTCTCTGGGCTCTCCTGGCAGCACTTTTGAGACCTCTTGAGAGTCGTTTTGAGGCCTCTAGGAGCCTCTTTTGGGCCTCTCGGGGGCCTCGTGGGAGCCTCTTGGGGGCCTATTGGCGCCTCCTCAGGTTTTTTCGGGGCCGAGTGCTCGAAATGTTCATTCGGGTTCCCCCTCTGGGCCTCCTCGTGGAACCGTCCTGGGGCTCTCCTGTGTCGTTTTGGAAGCTTCTGGGGCCATCTTGGGGCCCTCTTGGGCCGTCTTGGAGCCCTCTTGGGGGCCTCTTGGGCTATCTTGGGTCGAAATTAAAGGTTTCTGGGGCCGTTGTGGGCCTTGTGAAAGCCCTAGAGGCGAATGTGCGAAAAATATACGTTTTCCCCAGGGAGTGGGACGATCTTTGCTTCTGGAAGGCCTCTTGGGACGCCTCTGGGTGGCTTCTTAGGGCGTCTTGGTGGCCTCTGGGACCGTCTAGAGGCGATCTTGGGCGTCTTGGAGCGATCTTTCGGCGACTTGTAGCCCTCTTGGACCGTCCGGGGGGCCTTTTGGGGCCCTCTTGGCCCGCTTTGGAGCCCCCTGAGGCTTCGAGGGTGCGGCCGACACCTTTGCCCCCCCCTTCCAAACCGACCAGACCGGGCTCCCGGGGGAGGGGTTTGGGGAGCGGGAAGCATCTCACACTCCGTGACCCCAAGGGATCGGTGGATTCCTCATCTGTGCCACACCCTGATGCTGCTATCGATCGGCCTGATGATGATGCTGCTGGTGATATGAATGGGGACGATGCTGCTGCTGATGCTGCTGCTGCTGCTTATGATGATGATGCTGATGCTGCTGCTGCTGATGATGATGATGATGCTGATGAAGCTGATGATGATGAGGCTGCTGCTGATCATGATGATGATGCTGCTGCTGCTGATGATGCTATAATATGGTATGATATGACATGACATGCTATGTTATGATTTGATATGGTATGTCATGATATGATATTGTATGATCTGATATGGTATAATATGCCATGTTATGATATGACATGATATGCAATGCCACGATATGATGTGACATGATATAATATGCCATGACATGATGTGCTACTATATGATATGGCATGATATGTCATGCCATGCTGTGCTATGATGTGATATGTTATGCTGTGTCATGAACTGATATGATAATTATGCTGATGATGACGATGATGCTGCTGCTGGTAGTGATGATGATTCTGATGATGCTGCTGCTGCTGATGATGATGATGATGATCTTTTCGCCTCCGCCGCAGCGTGGAGGCTCCGAGGACATCGGGGGCATCGGACACTGCAGGAAAAGATGCAACGAGGAGCGCCACCCGCCCCCGGGCGGCGGGCGGCACGCGCCCGCCTCCCCCGGCCTCCGCTCCTGCGCTCCCCGCCGCCCCCTTTGCTCCTCCTCCCTCCTCCTCCTCCTCCTCCTCCTCCTCCTCCTCCTCCTCCTCCTCCTCCTCCTCGTCCTCCGCCCTCCGCCCTCCTCCTCCTCCCCCTCCTCCCTCCTTCCCTCCTCCTTCCCCTCCTCCCTCCTCCTCCTTCTCCTCCCCCCTCCTCCTCTTCCTCCTCCTCCGTCCTCTCCTCCTCCTCCTCCTCCTCCTCCTCTTCCCTCCTCCTCCTCTTCTTCCCTCCTCCTCCTCCTCCTCCTCCTCCTTTCTCCCAGGGAGCGACAACATTTCCCAGCCGACGGCGGCAGGCCGCACACTCCGCGTGGCGCCGCGTCGGGGATGGGCATGGGAGATCCCAACACCCGGCGGATTGTGCCCTTGGCCTCCGGCCTTCAGAGTGCTGCAGCACGCGGCGCGCTCCTCTCCGCAGGCTCGAGGGGCCAGGCACACGTGGTGGTTGTCTTCGTCCCTCTCTCTCTCTCCCTCCCCTTCCTCGTCTCCGTCCCCGTCCCCCTGTCCCCTCTCCCTTTTCCCTCTCTTTCCCTTCCCGTTCCCCCTCCCCCCTCTCCTTCGTTCTCTTCTTTCCCTGCCTGCCTGCTTCTTTCCTTCGTTCTCCCCCCCCATCCAGACTTCCGGAGACTCCAGAGCCACCTCCCACCTCCGCCCCCCTCCGCCCACCTCCGCCCACCTCTGCCCACATCCTCCCTCCTCTTCCCGCCCCCTCCGACCTCCTTCACATCCGGCCCACACCCCCCTCGGGCCTCTGGAGGTCTCCGGATTGTCCCCCCGAGAACTCGGGAGGCCTCCAGAGGCCTCCAGGGAGGCAGTCAACGGCTCTGGGCGCTCGAAAACTCGGATCCTCGACGGATGGAGGAACGAGGTTCGATCGAGGATCGATCCTGTCACGTCCTCCGCCTGGCATGCTCGACGTCGTCTCTCTACCCTTTGGGAAACGCAAGAATCGAACTTGCCGGAACGCGGGGGTTTGCCGCTGCTTTTTGACAGTCCTTGCGTGAATTCGGACGGTCCAGTTTTCGCGAGAAGTCTGCGGCGGAAGCTCGCTCAAAGTCTCGAGACAACGTGTAGGTCGTCATTTGTCCGACGGCTCCGCTTGACAAGTTCAGGTCCCTTTAGCTTGTGGAGGACGATTAATGGAGAGGAAGCATGTTGCCAATGAATTTCCAGATGTCTGAAACATGTGTTGTAATGTTTTTTGAGCATGGAATTAGTTACCCCAGTGCGACCCTACCTAGAATCTGGAGCCCCTCGGAAAGCAGCATTATTTGCTATGACATGCTATGCTATGTTATGCCATGCTAAGGCTGCGCTATGCTATGCTATGCTATGCTATGCTATGCTGCGCTATGCTATGCTATGCTATGCTATGCTATGATATACTATGCAAAGCTATGTTATGCCATGCTGCGCTGTGCTATGCTACGCTATGCTCTGCTCTGCTATGCTATGCTATGCTGCGCTGTGCTATGCTATGCCGTGCTGTGCTGTGCTGCGCTATACTAAGCTATGCTATGCTATGCTGCGCTTTGCTATGCTATGCTATGCAATGATATGCTTTGCTGCGCTATGCTGTGTTACGCTATGCTATGCTATGCTATGCTGTGCTCTGCTATGCTAAAGCTCGGCGAGGCTAATATTAAGGTAAGCTAGCTAAGATAAACCTGAGCTAAGATGAAGCTAAGCTAATCTAAGATGAAATAAGCTAAGCTAAGATGAGATAAGCAACGCTAAGCTAAGGGGACGTAACTGGGGGAACCGCGGGGCGGATACTGGGGGAACCGCCCGGGGCGCGTTCCACTGCCCGGCCCTTTAAGCACACCGAGTAAGAACCCTTCTAGGCAGAGCCTAGGTAGGGAAAAAAACATGTTTAAATCCTGCTCAGAACATTTTTTCAATTTCAACACATTTTACATTCAATGATAGGACCGTCAGGGTTTCCATTGTCGTGACATCCACAACCTTTAGCTCGAGTCCTACATCTCCCCGCTGCCGGGGCCGCGTGTGCTGGCTTCCAGCCTCGCTCGCCCTCTTCGGGCCCCAGCCCTCGCCGGCTGTCTGCCGGGGCAGTCCGAGCGGCTCAGGCAGCGCAGGATCGAGGCCGGAGTCTGTTTTCGTTGCGGTCTGCTTCTTTTTATTTTGTGTGTTTTTGGCGTTCTGGACGGTTTTCGAGGGAAGAGTTCGCGAGGATGCTCCACGAACTGACGATGGCCAAGATGGACGATTAACAAGACGAGCCTCAACGTTTCCGCGTTCAATCTTGGTCATGGTCCTGGTCATCGTTTCTGTCCCTTCAGTGACTGCACCCGTGAGAGGACCCTGGCTGCAAGTTCATAATCTTCGGGGACGACGCGTACCCCAATTGCATGCTGTTCGAGAATTGCGACAAGCAGGTTGCTGCTCCGATCCGCAGCTGCGCTGTCGTGCTGGCCCTCGTGAACATGTCTTTGCGTGTGCATGGTTGTCCGTGTACAGACCTGGAAGTTAACTCGCTCCCCTGCCCTCGCCTCGCTGAACTCACCTGAATGCCGAACGAGTGTCCCCGACCCATAGAACACGTGTGCGCATGCGATCTATGCATATATCATTTAAATTTATATACATATATCGATATTTGTATATATACATATATATATATACATGTATGCATATATATATACACATACAAATGTATATAGGGACACCTATGTGTATTCATATACATTCATATAGGTATATACATTCAGACACTTTACATAGTTATATAGACATCTATATATATAGTTAGAAAGAGATACAGAGAGAGAGAGAGAGGTACGCGGATCCAGGCACCGTCACGGGTTCGGCTGCTTCTTTTTCCTCCTCCCTCCCCTTGCCCCCCGAAGGTCGACGACAGCCGGAACTACACCGCCTTCCGGAAGGTGGAGAGCAGGACTCCCAGACTGGGGGTGGGACGGGGCGAGGCCGGGAGGGAGGATGGAACAGGGTAGGAGGAGGAGGAGGAGGAGGAGGAGTTGGATAAGGAGAAGGAGGAGGAGGAGGAGGAGGGCTGCTGCTGCTGCTGCTGCTGCTGCTGTTGTTGTTGTTGTTGTTGTTGTTGTGGTTGTAGTGGTTGTTGTTGTTGTTGTTGTTGTTGTTGTTGTTGTTGTTGTTGTTGTTGTTGTTGTTGTCGTTGTTGTTGTTGTTGTTGTTGTTCACGTTGTTCATGTTGTTATTGACGTTGTCATTATTGTTGGCGTTGTTGCTGCTGCTGCTGTTATTGTTGCTTTTGTTATGGTTGTTGTTGTTACTCGTATTGAACTTTCACAACTGAAGAATGATTATGGTTCATCCCCCCTCTGCTCGACACTCAGGAATGACGCTCTCGCTGTGCTTTTTCTTTCGATTTATGTGGGAATCGTGCTATCGCTCGAGATCTCCTCGAGATTCATGCAGGGCGCACGGTTCAGCATCCCGCCTGCTCGACCTGGCCGCCAGAGCCCGCCTACCAGACCCGCCCGTTAGGGTCTACCTGCCCGATCTGTCCGTCTGGTCCTGCCACGTGTTTTCTGCTTCAAGCCCCCCTCCTGCAACCCCCCTCCTGCTATTTTCTCTCGTGCTCCATCCTCCTCCCTTGCCCTTGTTCCTTTCTTCCATCCAGCCCCAGCCGACACCTCGCTGCTCCCTGGGTGGCTGCGAACTGCGGAACCGTTGCCACTTTCGTAGGATCCTGGGAGGTTGAGCGGAGTTGGGGGCCACGTGGACCCAGCCGTGACTTCGCCGCTCCCTGGGTGGCTGCGACTGCGAACTGCGCAATTGTCTTTACTTTCGCGGGCTCTTGGGAGGTCCAGCGGAGTCGGGGGCCACGCGTATCTATTGGAGACATCGCTGCTCCCTGGGTGATTACGAATTCCGCAGCTGTCGCCACTTTCGTGAGCCCCTGGAAGCTTTAGCAGAGTCGGGGGCCACGCGGACCCAGACGAGACCTCGCTGCTCACTGGGTGGTTGCGAACTGCGGAACCGTCGCCGCTACCGTGGGCTCCTGGGAGGTTCAGCGGGGTCAGGGGGCCACGCGCACCCAGACAGTAACCTCGCTGATCCCTGGGTGGGTGCGAACTGCGCACTTGTTGACAGTTTCGTGAGCTCCTGGGAGCTCCACCGGAGTGGGGGGCCACGCGGACCCAGTCGAGGCCTCGCTGCTCCGTGGGCAGAAGTGCGCAAACGTCGCTACTTTCGTGGGCTCTTGGGAGGCACGGCGGAGATAAAGTCAGCGAAGATCGTGCACGTGTGGCGATGTGTTCTTGTGTATGGAGCGTTCATAGAAATATCTGCCTCGCGTGGAGAAGGGGTTTGGTACGTCTCGGGTAATTCCGGTCTCTTCCACGTGGCCGGCGGGTTCGGCGGGAACTTCTTTGAAGGGCAGGATCTTGGGCAAGCTAACGACCCTCCGGTAGCTAGGTGGCGGCGGATGTAGTGGCCTCTAGCTCATCCCGCCACTGTACCTGGGTTGGGGTCAGAGTCCCTTTGGATGCCTCGTGATGCCTCTTGTTGTGCTCTTTTGGAGACCTTTGAGGGCCTCTTCAAGTCCCCTTCGGGCCACTTGGGGGCCTTCTCGGTGTCTCTCTTGGGGGCCTCTCGGGGGAGTCCCAGGGGGCCTCTGAGGATCTCGTGGTGGCATGTTGGCGGTCTTGGTCCCCTCGGGCGGGTCAGGGCGCCCAGTGCCCCTTCGTGGTGCCACCCTCCAGGCCCGAACAGACAAACGCGTTGTCCTTCAATGAGCTTTGACCTCGGCAGAAGTCTCGCGATACGCCCCAGGAGATCCAGTTACTGGGGTTTCAGACCGCTCCAGATTCACGGTGCCCATTGCTCGGCGGCTCCCGAACGTTGTGGTGCCCATAACGTGTGGTGAGTCAGTGGGGATTCGGGGTGACCGCACACTTCTGGAGGCTCGGGTTGCTCGTCGAGGACGTCTCGGGCGACCAGGGCCTCCCGGGTCCCAGAACCGCGCGGTGAGGTCTCTCTTGGGGTCTCGAGGTCAGCGCGCGGTCTGTCACCTCACGGTTCTTGGGACCCCGAACATGCAGAGATCGCAGGGAAACCCGAGCGAACTGGGTGCCCACGGCCCAGGAGCGAATCTCTCTGCCCGTTCCTGGCTGTGTTTCTTTCCGCGCGTTCTTCTGTCCCTGCCTCTGTCTCTGCCTCTGCATGCTGTGCTACGTTTCTGAGTTCCTGTGAAGTTCTCAGCCAGGGGTTCGCTGACGAACAAGGTGGACAAAAGTCGCGCTTCCCGTTCTTGTCTGGTCAGGTTTCTCTGAATGTCTCTGTCTATGTCTCTTTCCGTCCGTTTTTCTGTCTCTGCCTCTGCTGCCTCTGCCTCTGCCTCTCATTTCCCTGTCTGCGTGCGTCGGCTGCGTCAGGACGTCCAAGGTCAAGACGACCACTGTCAAGACCACCACAGTCGATCCAAGCGTCTCCATGGTGTCCAGTTCTATTCGCACCAAGGACCAGCCGAACGACGACAAGAAGGCTCGTCGCAGCTGCTGCCGATGCTGCTGCCTTACTTCGAGCACGATCTGGTAATGGGAAGTGTGCGGCCATGCTTGTTGTGTTGAACCGCCAGCTCATCTCCTCTTAAACTTTTGATGTGGGACGCAACTCCGTCGTGCTTCACAGATGTCCAAAGACGCCTGGCCACGTCCTCATGGTCCTCCTCGTCGTCCTTGGGGCCCTTGCAGGCAAACTTGCCAAGTTCACTGGATGAAGGCAGGCTTCTCTTGTGAGCTTTCCTGATGTTGTTATTCGTTGTGTCCTGACGAACCGCGCTGGGGGACTCTCCATCACCATCATCACCATCATCATCATCATCATCATCATCATCATCATCATCATCATCGTCGACATGATAATCATTACTACCACCATCATCACCATCATCGTCATCGTCATCATCAGCATCAGCACCAGCATCATCATCATCACCACCATCACCATCATCACCGCCACCATCATCGTCCTCGTCATCATCATCAACACCATCATCATTATCATTATAATCACCATCATCATCCCCATCACAATTACCATGATTATCTTCATCATCACCATTACCTTTTCCATCATCACCATTATCATCATCAGCATCATTATCATTATCATTATCATCACCATCATCGTCATCATCAGCATCAGCACCAGCATCATCATCCTCATCATCACCATCATCACCAGCATCATCACCATCACTTCCATCATCGTCATCGCGATCATCATCATCACCATCATTATCATTATAATCATTATCATCACCAGTATTATCGTCATCATCCCCATCATCGTCATCCGTCATCATCATCATTAGCATCATCGTCGTTGTTATTGTCACCATCATTGCCATCCTCACCATCAGCATCACCATCACTATCACCGTCATCATCATAATGAGCATCAGCACCATCATCACCATCACCAGTATCATCGTCATCATTCCCATCAACATCATCATCTTCATCATCATCATCATCATCGTTATCATCATTCTAATCATTATCATCATTATCATCACCGGCTTTCTCATTGTCATCATCATTATCACAACCATCACTATCACCGTCATCATCATAATCAGCATTAGCACCATCATCAGCACCATCATCGTCATCATCATCACCATCATCATAATAATCAACATGATCGTCATCATCATCAGCATCATCAGCATCATCATCATTACCATCGTTACCATCATGATCATTCTTCTCATCATATTGACCATCATTATCATCATTCTCATTCTCGTCTTCGTCTCCAACATCATCATCACTACCATCATCACTACCACCATCACCATCACCACCATCATCATAATTACCATAATGGTCATCATTATCATCATCAACATGATCATCACCATCACCATCATCGTCAGCATCAATATGAGCATCAGTATTCTCGTCCTCGTCCTCGTCCTCATCATTTTCATCATTCTCATAATCCTCATCACTATCATCATCCTCAACACCCTCACCATCATGATCATCAGCATCAGTGTCGTCATAATCATCACTACCATCATCATCGTCGTCATCATTATCAGCATCACCATCACTACCTCCCATTATCATCATCATCATCATCGTCGCCATTGTCGTCAATCATCATCATCACCGCCATCATCACCATCATCACCATCATCATTACCAGCATCATCATCATCAACATCATCATACTAATGATCATCATCATTGTCATCATCATCGCCATCATTCAGCATCAACGCCAGCATCATCACCATCATCACCATCATCACCATCATCACCATCATCATCACCACCGCCGTGGTCGTGGTCGTAGTCGTAGTCGTAGTCGTAGTCGTTGTCGTAATCGTAGTCGTAGTCGTTGTCGTAGTCGTTGTCGTAGTCGTAGCTGTCGTCGTCGTCGTCGTCGACCGCCAGGTGTGCTGGATAGGGGCTCTGGATCGGATAGGGATAGTCCCTGACCTCTCATCCCCCGCGCCGCGCCTGGAGACAGTTCAGGATTGTGATGCCGCACGCCCCCCTCCCGACAGCGCACGCGGCAGTATCACTGGGCACGGCAGGAAGGGTGGTGCCATTCCGTTCCTATTACCTTGTTTTGGTTCTGATTGTGGTGCGCATGACGCGTCGTGTCTATGCTGGAGGGAAGGAGGGAGAGGAGGAGGAGGAGGAGGAGGAGGAGGAGGAGGAGGAGGAGGAGGATGAGGTTTAGGTTCTGGGTTCAGATGGGGTTGATTCCCTTGCCTATCTCACCCACTGGGGATTCTTGTGGCCGAGCGGGCGCACACGCCATGCCAGGGCCCAGGATGGCCTTGGCCAGGCGTGGCGGCGGTGCGTGAGCTGGGTGCCTTCTGCTTGCTTCTGCCTTCGCCCAGGTGAACGACATTCGCAAGAAGAGCAAGAAGAGCGATAAGGAGGTGATGGATCTTATCAAGGCACCGGCGGCTCACTGCTGCCTTGCCGGTCCCCTTTCCCTCCCTCGCGTCCGTCTCTGCTCCCACCATTTCGGCATCCTCCAAACCTCCCCCCCCTTCCCTACGCTTCTTCCCCGCCCTCACATGTCCATCTCCCGCTCCTTCCTTCCCTCTCCCACTGCTCGGGGAGCCGTAAGACTCGAGTAAGCCGGAACTCGGGTTAGCCGAAGTTTTTTGACGAGCGCGTCTAGGATTTTGACGGTCCGGTTTTCGTTGGATGTCTGCAGCGGGAGCCCGCGTCAAATTTCAGATTGGATTTCGTCATTTTCACGAGGCCCCCGTCAGGCCAACCCGAGTCTCCTGTACCCGAGTCTTACGTCTCCCCGAACTGCCACTCTTTCTCTCCTTGTGTTTCTTCAGTGTGACCTTCGAACCACATAACTTGAATCATGGTGTTCACGGAATGCTATTTGTACCAGTTTTTGACCAGATGATTGAACCATAGACTACTCAAAGTCACTCTAAGCATACTCCGATGCTTGTCTACAGAACCGCTGAACATACGAAGCGTTATGCGATCCACGAATTATATGTTGAATAATCCCTGTGTTTTTCCAACGGTTTACTTCTTGCTGTGAGACTTAGAAGTATGATTCCGAGCATGCTGGTGTTTTCCCAGACCATCCCCCCGCTCCTTCTCCTTCTTTCTCTTTTTTCCCTTCTCCTGCAAACGTATTGCTCTCTGTTATCATGGATCGTGCCTTCAAGCTCTACCAGCCCCAGCAGAGCCGAATGTCCTATCGAGGGATCCTCCCACTCCACGAGTTCCACCTCCAGGGAGGCCACGCCAATCCTCACAGCCTGTTTGTGTCCCGACATCTTGAGTGGAGTTCTTTTTTCCCGCTGATGTGAGCACGATGATCTGTCTTGTTAAGTGGTGCATGCAATTCGCTGACCCCCGAAAGGTGGAAGGACGAATGTAATTGTTTCCGCCTCTCGTGTTCGAGGAGTCCATCCAAAAACGATGCCCAGGCGAACTTTCGTGAGAACTTAAGTCGGTGAGAATACAGTGAGTGAAACGAGAGGGCCACCGACACTTAGTCTACAGCCACTTGGGAGCCTTCTGGAGGCCTCTTGGATATATCCTGGAAGCCTCTTGGGGCCCGTCTGTGAGCTTCGACGCCCTCTCTGGGGCTATCTTGGTGGGGGCGCGCAGGGGGGGGGGGTATGGGGGAGTGGGGACCGCGTCATGTAGGACGACGACACTAGCAGCTCCACGCTGCTGCTGGGCAGTGTTTGCTGCCTGGCGAAGGGGGGGAAGGATCGGACGGGGCTAGGACGAGGACAAAGCCATTCCTGAGCGTTCTGGAACGCTCCGAGAGCGTTCCGGGACTATTCGAGAAGGCCACGGCGCCCGAGACATCCTCTAGAGCTGCCGGATCTCAGAGAGTCTCGCTTTGCCCTCACCCGGTTTTCTCCTCGTCCTGGCTTCGTCTTGGGGGAGGAGGGGAGAGAAGCATCGGGGTGGACAGACCTCTTACCCTGACACGGCGATTATGGAATTGGCCGTTTTCGGTTGTGTGTCGGCGTGATGGTCCCCCCTCCTTCTGGGATCTCGTTGGGGAAGGTTCCCGATGTAGTTCTGTACGATCGAGGAATATCTGTATGTGTACACATATGTGTGCATGTATGTGTATATGTATGCATGTATGTATGCATGTACGCATGCATGTCTGCCTGTCCGTCTGTCTGTCCGTCTGTCAGTTTGTCTGTCTCTATGTTTACGTACATGTGTATGTATACGAATATGTATGTGCATTTGTATAGACATGTATATATGTACAGGTACATGTACATGTCTTGATATTTGCATTCGCGTATGCATATGTATATGCATATGTACATGTATATTTACCTGTTTTTGTAAATGCATGTGTTTAGGTGTATGTATATGTAAGGCCGTGTTGTGTGTAGAGTAGTGTAGTGTGATGCATGCATGTGTATGTGTATATGTATGTATGTCTGTCTGCCTGCATGCATGCATGCATGTATGCATGTGTGTATGTATACAGTTTCTTGTGTGATGGCGTGTTGTGCTGCGTTGTGTTGTGGTGTTGTCTGATGTGGTGTGGCGTGTTGTGTTGTGTTACTTGTATGTATGTCTATGTGTGTGTATGTACGTCTGTATGTGCGTGTGTATATACACATGTATATGTATATATGTATGCATGCATGCATGCATTCACGTATCTATGCATGCATTATGTAGGTATGTTGTTGCACATGCATGTATGCATGCATGCATGTATGTATTTGTGTATGCTGTACGTATCCATGCATGCATGTATACAGGCATGCATGTCTGTCTTTCTGTCCGTCTGCCTGCCTGCCTGCCTGTCTTGCTGCCTGTCTGTCTGTCTGTATGTAGGTATGGTATGGTATGGTATGGTATGGTATGGCATGGCATGGCATGGTTTGGCTTGGCATGCCATGGCATGGCATGGTCGGGTATCGTATGACATGGTATGGTATGTTATGCATGTATACGGGTATGTATGTATATACGTACGTACGTATGTGTGTGTGTATGTTTGTATGCATGCATCTGCGCATGTATGTATTTATACATGTATGCACGTGTGTATAGGTGTGTATGTATGTCTGTAGGTATGCATGCATGCATGCATGCATGTATGTGTGTATGTGTGTATACAGACATACTATATTTGTATATGTATGTATAACTGAAAACATGTATGCATGCGTGCATGCATGCATGCGTACACAGTCAACGCAAAGCCATACATCGCATACATGCACAATTCCATACGTGTGTGTGAGTGTCTCTCTCTCTCTATATATATATCTTGATCATATCATGCGTTTTTTTCTCCCCCCCTCTCTCTATATATATATATATAGAGAGAGAGAGAGAGAGAGAGAGAGAGAGAGAGAGAGAGAGAGAGAAAGAGAGAGAGAGAGGAGAACGAGAGAAGAGAGAGAGAGAGAGAGAACATGGCTTCGCCCGCCTGGCCTGAGATAGGCCGGGAGGCTCCGCCTTGGTGGTTCGTCTGCTCACCGTCCTAGCAGGGCCAGCCTGCGCTGGGATGTGGGGCCGCGCCAGGCCCTCTGGGGCCACGGCGGCCGTGCCCCTCCCGCCAGTCCCAGCAGTGAGCAGTCCCAGCAGTGAGCAGTCCCTCCGGCGGCGAGCGAGGGGGGGACGTGAGAAGGAGAAGGCTCTCTCAGAAGGCGGCGGGGCTTCTCAGACGCCTTCGCGCCTTCTGAGAAGTTATTGCGAAGGCCGTACGGCCGGTGCCGCCGTCCCTGAAGGGAGGCGACAACGACGACGGCGGCGGCGGCGGCGGCGGCGACGACGACGACGACCACGACGCTGACTTGGGCCAGAGTCCTCAGGGATGCCTCGGGGGCCTCTGGGGAGGAATTCTGGGGCTTCTTGGGAGCCTCTTTGTGGCCTATTGAGAGCCTCTTGGGGTCCTCTTGTGGTCCTCTTGGGGCCTCTTGGGAACCTCTTGGGGCCTCCTGGGAGCCTCTCGGGGCCGAGAGCTCTTGAAGCCGTCTAGGGGGCCTCTTGGGCCGTCTTGGAGGCGTTTTGGGCTGTCTTGGGGTCCTGTTGGGATATTTTTTGGCCCTCTTGGGGTCCTGTTGGGTCGTCTTGGGGCGATCATGGGGGCCTCTTGCGCCGTCTTGGAGCGACGGGAAGTGGAACCGGCGAGAACGCCCAAATCTGAAACAACCAACGGGAAATCAATGCACTCGGCCTCTTGGTGCACTCGCTGGAGTACTCTTGGGGCGTCCTGGAGGCCTCCTGGGCAGTCTAGTCTGGAGGGCGTAAAGGCGTGTTGGACTGATCGTTTGGCGATTGGGAACCCTCTTGGACCGTCTCGGGGGCCTCTTAGGCCACTCTGGGCCTGTCTTGGGTACTTTCTGAGGGATGCGTGTCTGACCCGCTCCCCCTTTCCCCCCTACCCCCCCTACCCCCCCTACCTCCCCCTAGCCCCCCCTTATCCTTACTTCCTATGGTATAAACACCCCCACATCCCCACTTAGCCGGCCGATAGCAACCCCGCCGTCCGAACTGGCAACAAACCGCACAAACTCGATTTGTTTCTCGCCAACATGTCGTCGGGTTGCGAAAAGTGTAGCAATAGTTTGATGGACTGAGCATCGATTGGGTAACCCCAAGCGGGTGGTAGCGTCCTGCCATCCAAAGACAATACAAACTCAACGTCTTTCTCGTCAACATGGACTTTCTTGTCGTCGACGCTGCGAAAAGTGTAGCAGGAAGGGGACGCGGCGCACATCGCGCGCGGACGCCTGGCCAACCCTACGCGGGACCCCCCGTCCTACCTGTCAAAAACACAGCAACGTCGACGTTTTTTCTTGCCAACAGGTACTTTCTCCTCATCGGCGCTGCGAATCGCGTAGCGGGAATGGGACGCGGCGCACATCGCGCGGGGACGCTTGCTCGTCAACGTGGGCTTTCTTGTCGTCGACGCTGCGGGCGGCCCGTCGGGTTGAGGAGCTGGGCGGGTAGCAAGTCATAATGCATCAAGCAAGTGCGGTTCGAGCAAGTGCCTCAGGAGACCCCCAGGAGGTCGAAAAAAGGCGTCCAGGAGGTCCTGGCGGGCAACACAAATATTGACATTCATTTGGTGTTTGAAGGGTTGTGAGGTTAGCACTACTTGAATTGACAATGTTCCAACCCGGAAGATATCCAAGAGACCCCCAGGCGTATACCAGAAAATTCCCAGGACGCCCCGCGAATTCCCAAGAGGCATTCTCCTCTTTCTCCTCAGTTTCTCCCTCCCTCCCTCTCTCCCTCCCCTCCTCCTCCTCCTCCTCCTCCGCCTCCTCCTCCTCCTCCTCATCCTTTTCCTCCTCCTCCTCCATGCGCGGCAGGAGTGAAACGATTGGCGGTGCAACACGCGTGGGTGGAATCAGACGCGGCGCGCTTCGCGCGCTGGACATGTTGTCGCCGACGATGCAACATGAGAGGCCGGAACGGGGCGCGGCGTACATCGCGCGCGGTCTTGTTCCTCGTCGACGTTGGTCAATACGCGGCAGGAATATGACGCTGTTCATGTCGCGCGCTGAACGTCTGGCCGCCCGCGATATAAGATGAACGACAGGCGTCGGACGCAACGTACTTGCTTCTTATGCTGTGGGGGGGCGGGTGGGAGTGGACGGAGCCCTCTGGCTCGTTCGAGCTGGCTAACTTGACCCCCCCTACCCCCTCACCCCCCCTACTCCCCCAACCCCCCCCTGCCCCCCTCTACCCCCCCCCCCTCCCCCTCCCCCCCCCGCCCCCTCCCCTACCTCCCCTACACCCCGGGACCTCCCCCCTTTCCCAATGGAAAGGGAAGGGGCTTCCCTCGGACTCGATTGCGACATCGCTTGATTTTTTCTCTCGCTAGCAAGATTGAGGAGGAGGGTGTATGGAAGGGGGACGATGGAGACGACGACTGACGGAAACGACGACTCGAACAGACAAACCCCTCATTCACGACACGGTCGGCGGATTTGTGTCTTCGGGGAAGGCTTATACAACTTCTGAAAAGGCCAGGGGAATTCCGAGCCGTCTGAGAAGGCCCGCCCTTTTTCATTCCCCCCCCGGGCTCGCCGCCGGATGAGGGGATGCCGTGCCATATCGCGGGGGTTATTTCCAAACCTTGTTGTTTGTTGCGGTTCGTGCCCCCCCCCCTCCGCCAACTCCAACGTTGACAAGTCTCGACAGCCCCTCCCGCCCCTCCACGCCTCCCTGGGTGGTTCGTTGGGGCTGTGGTGGCTTTTGCGTCGCCGGGCACGGGGGGTACGAACATTGCTAGCTGTGCTCCGTGGCCCCCTTTCGGGGGCCCCAGGCGCGGCCCGTGGTTCTGGACGGGCCCGCTGGCCGAGTCGATTCGAACTGCGCGGCCCGCCGCTCCGCCCCTCCCGCCCCTCCCCTCTTCCTCCCGACCCCTGCGCGTCGCAGAGCTTGCGACCCTCTAGTAGACTGTCGCCGTCCCTCGAAGCGCCGCTTTCCGCGGCCACCTCCAGGGGACTCCTCTTGCCCGCCCCCGCGGCCCCCCCATATGATGCAGGTCTGGCCTCGTGCTTGCATGGCGTCGCTCGCCATGCTGCGACTTGCGTACTCCGACGCCCCGCCCCGCGCCCAGGGCATGTGCCCTGGCGAGATCAACATCGACGGGGACGGGCCCGTGCAGCTCATCAACACGGTGTGGAACCTCGGCGACGACCACGCGGGCAAAGTGAAGGCCCGGGCAGGGGGCCGCCCCTCTGGGGTGAGGAGGAGGAGGAAAAGGAGGACGATGATGAGGAGGATGAGGGGAAGGAGGAGGATGAGGAAGGGGAGGAGTATGAGGAAGGGGAGGAGGATGAGGAGGAGGAGGATGATGAGGAGGATGAGGGGAAGGAGGAGGATGAGGAAGGGGAGGAGGATGATGAGGAGGAGGACGCAGACAAGCGAGGTGCGTGCGTGCGCGCGCGTCTCATTTTTTACGTCCCACCCCTCACCCATACTATCCCGTTGCGCAGACTTTCCTCCATCCGCCGACGGGCGTCCTGGCCGATGTGGATCCTTCAGAGTGACCCCGCCGTTTGATGCTCAATGATGATGATGATGATGATGATGATGATGATGATGATGATGATGATGATGATGATAGATGATAGATGATAGATGATGATGATGATGATGAGAATGATGATGATGATGATGTTGATGATGTTGATGATAATGATGATGTTGATGCTGATGCTGTTGATGTTGATGTTGATAATGATGATGATGATGCTGATGATGATGCTGATGATGCTGATGATGCTGATGATGATGATGATGATGATGATGATGGTGGTGGTGGTGGTGGTGGGTGGTGATGATGATGATGATGATGATGATGATGATGATGATGATGATGATGATGATGATGATGATGATGATGATGATGATGAGATGATTGATGATGATGATGATTGATGATGATGAGGATGATGAGGAGGAGGATGAGAGGAGGAGGAGGAGGAATATGCGGGATCCATCCCCCGCACTCGCCCGCGCGCGCGCTGCGCGCCTGGCGGGCCAGCCAGCAGCCCACCAAACGCGCCCGCGGGCAGCGGGCGCCGCCATGGCGTGGATTCGACCAACCACCAGTTGTTGATCATCAAGTCGGACATCTTCAACATATTTGAAGGCTACGAGACCTATCCACCCTGGTGGAGTCCAACGGGCAAGCATACCGAGACCATACAAGCATAGAGGAGCAGGGGCGCGAACAGACGCGGCCCCACAGAATGGCCCCCCAAAGCTGGGGTACAGCGTCATTATCGTTGCTTCCTCCGCCTTCGCGAGGGCATGTAGGCACGAGCTGTGGAACAGGCATCCCAGAAGCGAGCAAGAGTTGCGTAACAGGCAGCCCAAGCCCGATAATGGGCTGCGTGACAGGGAGCCCGAAGACGAGAACCACCACCATTACGACACCAAGTGCGCAACCAAGATCGACACCAGGAACGACCCGACTGAGCAACCCGACAGGGTTGCTCAGTACGTCATCGTGGAAATACCGGTCGACAACGGCCGCGCCGCTTACGACGAGTACGACTAGGACGCCTATCGTGGGCTTGGCGAGTGCAATTGCTACGACGATTACATCGCGTGCAATAAGAGAAGTA